>JAUCMS010000028.1:20170448-20180959 GCA_032357445.1 Enteromius radiatus | reverse complement strand
GATCGGCTCATTCAAGTCAGGTTTTGGACTTTAATCCCCGCTTTTCTAAGCGGCTTTTATGAAATAGCCCCCAGGTGTATTCGGAAAAAAATGGCAAACTTCATGTGAAACAAAAAACAAACAAAAAAAACAACTCGTGAAATAATGAGTTTAAGACTGATGATATTTCCCAAAGCTTAAACGCCTCCTTTCACTGATTAGTTATTCAGGAGTTTCAGGTCAGTTTTTACTCCAGCTGCAGAGTCGCTTTTACTTCCGTGAATGAACCAGCAGCGCCCCCTGCTGCTCGACTCCTGCATTTACCTCAAACCAACCTCAGTCACATGAAAGAGAGAGCAGATGCTTTTAGCAAATGAAAACTTTATTCATGTATCTCTGATGACCATCAAGGTTAGTTCCCAGAATGCAAAAGCGAAGTGCTGAAGCGAGTCGACAAATACAGTGAATCCTTGTAGTGCTACACTCTCATTATATATATATATATATGTATATATCTCAAATTTCATACTTAGATATGCTTTATTTTGTGTGTATATAAAATAAACATTTTATTGCAATTTCAATTGACAACGAATGAATCCAGTCAAAACAGGAGAGATGATATAACAGTAGATGAATATCATTCAGACAAACTCAGCTCTCGTGATAACTGGACCCACAACAAATAATCATCCCTGTGAGTTAAACATCTGCTCGTAACATTACATGACTTTACACTACACAGAGAGGTAAAGTCTGTGCGTTTACTGTAGTAAATGTTCACTGAATGACGGCTTAATTATTGCTGTACTTTCAAAATGCTTTGTTTTAAAGGTTGTTTAATGATAAAGTGCCTCTTAAATCTGCGTTTAGAAACAAAAGAGGAAGCTGAAACAGCACAAATGAACCGATTGTTCCTTTGGGTGACAGGAATTTAAAAAAAAATCATGCACATTTCAGTAAACAGCTTTATAAAGTCATTTCATTTAGAGTTGAAGCATGTTTGAGAGAAGTTACAGTTCTTCAGGATAAAATAATAATGCAACAGCGAGACCCTGAAATTATAAAGTTGTAAAAATATTACAGGAAATTTATGTGTAAACCAGAAAATAAAATAAAAGCATGTCTTGACTGGGTATTTGAAACCGTTTGAAGGTTATAATGATGTGAAAGTTGAAAGCGTGGCTCATGGCTTCATGTACAGACTGATCACATTAACAATCGTTTCAGTCTTTAGTCTGCATTCGAGTCCCATCATCACAAATCAGATGAAGCTGAGCTCCTCGTCTCCAGTCTGCAGCCAAACGATAAGCACCAATGATGAGAGACAAGAACGTGAACCGTAAAAAACACGCGCAAAACAATGTTTAACAATGAATAAAAATAACGTGAATGCACAGAATGGTCCGTGTGCTTCGTGATAAAGCTCTGAAAACAATGCAAAATTATGCAAAGCAAAACAAGTAAACAGACGTAAAGAAAACAAGTACTTGCAGTCTTTATGGTGAGTATGATTAAATGTTAATCAATCAAAAGAGCAATTAAAAAATTAAGAAAAATAACACCGGGACAAACAAAAAGCATGCAGACTTGAAATATACAGAATACCATAAAAAAAGAAAGGCATTTAAAAAAAATGTTAAGAATGATTTATTGGAAAATGTAAATTCTGTCATTATTTAATCACTCCTTTGTCGTTACCAGCAGGTTAACTCAAACTAACATTAAAACAAGTTAAATAAAAACTTAATGCTATGAAGTGAACATAGAAATATATAATAAAAAAAAATGTCATACTTGCTAATGCAACATTTATCATTTTCATTTAGTTTAATTTATAAATTATATGGATACATTTAAAAAACAAGTGAAAGTAACAAAAAAAAGAGTTTAATTTAATGTATTAAAAAAACCTAAAATAAAATTAATATATTGTTATATTAAAAAAAAGACAAACACAGCAAAATTAGTAAAGAAAACTACTTAAATTAAATCAGAAAAAACTAGGATACATTATTAGTGGAAACTGCCATTAAAAATAAACACTGGATCCAAACCAGGCATGCTCTCATTTTTTGCATACAACATTTTTTTTTTAAACTTTTAAAAATAACAAAATAATATCGATTTAATAATGACAGAATTCCCATTTTTGCTCAAATATTTATTTTTAAATGTTCCCAGTTTCCCCTGCACTGATGTGAATACTGCAGTCGAACACAACAGACCAGCTCAAACCAGACTAAACTCCCAAAACCTCAGCGAAGGCCGTGACCAATCCCACGAGGAAGGCAGAACAGGAGACGTCACCTCTTCTCAAAAGCAAAAGGCTAAATAACTGGTCAGTTAGCAATAACTGTAATACTTCAAAGCAGAATATAGACATCTCTGGACCTTTACATCTGGAAAATATATAGATATGATTTGACCACATTTCACATTAAAGTAAGACTAATCTAATCTCTGTGCATGCAAAAGACTTTCTGATTCTGATATATTATTGATTCTTTCTAAAATATGCAGTGCACCTCTAGAGCAGGATCTGTGCCGCGGGAGAATCAAAGGCCTTTAAAAAGAATAATTCATCAAATTCAGACTCTGCATAGCTCTTTCGGGGTACAATCACACAGTTTGGGGGTCATGCAACACGAATCAACATTTCTGAACCCGAACCTGCACTTCCGTCACACTGGCAGTGTGTGTGTGTGTGTGTGTGTGTGTGTGTGAATGCAGAGCTACATGGTGAAGGGTTTCAGGAAAGTGTTCATCTGCAGGACCTAAAAAGGAATAATTCACAGAAAAATAAGAAATCGGTTTTCAGTTAAAAACCCACCTCTGGGAAATGAAGCAGCCGGTGACCCAAGTCAAGATTATGAGATAGAAAATCACAATCACAAAATAAAAATGTCATAATTTCATATCTCACAATTGTCTTTGTATATTCATTTTGTCTTTTATCTCAGAATTTTGACTTTCTGTCCTAATTTCCACTTTATCTCAGAATGATTACAATGTGTGAATTATCATATTTTGACATCCATTTTTTTTATCTCACACGTACAGTATCACTTAGCATGAGTTATCTCATAATTATGACTTAGTACCTTATATTTAGACTTTATATGTAGTAATTATGAATTAAAAGTCGAATATGATACATTTTATAATTCTGGCTTCTTATCTCATAATTTGATCAATTATGGCTTATTGACTCATATTTGGACTATTTATGACTCTCATTTTTATCTCATATTTCTGACTTTCAAAATTTCTGCTTTTATCTCATACTTATTACTTAAAGTACCATTTATCTCGTAATTCTGACCTAGTATCTCATCATTTTTGCTTCGTTTTCTCATAGTTTTGACCGTTTCCACTTCTTTTCATAATATAGTCATAATTATGTTATGATTTTGTGACCATCATAATATGACTTAAAAGCCATATATGAGATATGTCATAATGATGACTTACTTTCTCATATTTGACTGTCAATTACGTCTTTTTGTCTCATAATAACAACTTAGTATCTCATACTTGGACAATTTATGACTCTTAAGGTGTATCTCATTGTTTTTACTGTTATTTCTGCTTTTATCTCATACTTGTGATGTTTTATCTCATAATTGGATATTTTGACAATGCTTTTAGGAGATCGCCAGATGGGTTACTATGAACGTTTATGGAAAAGAGCCGTGCTAAGATCAACATTTGTCTTTCCATGGAAAAACAAAACGGTATATGGGTTTGGTAAAAAACGAAGGGAGTAAATAATGACAGAATTGTGTTCTTCTGCGTGAACTATTCCTTTAAATCAAGATTTGCTGATACGATATGACGGTCCAGACGTTTCTCAGAGCGGTCAAGACCAGTCACCAAAGCGCTTGTGTGCATTTAAAGGGAATTAAAGACTATATCAAAGAACATTTGGGTCTGATAAAGTACAAGCTAAGAAAACAGGAAATCCGATCACAACCAATCAACTTTTTGGTGTAAAATTACATATGTAAATCTCTTGTGCAATTACGACGAGTATATAGTTGGTTATCAGGTTTGTTATGTGCACTGCAGATGGAGCGTGGCTTGAATGGTCCTCCATGTGTGGGACCAAATAATAAGCCAGTGTAAATATGCTCCATCTGTATGAGAAATATAAGAGAGGCCATAATGTAACCGCTTTCATATTGCTCCTGATAAACAAATCTAATTCCCCCTAGAGGTAAAACACAACTAGTGATACTCGCGTCACAAAAACAAAGGCAATTCACGTGAACGTGAACTAGAAAATGCATCAATGCTTTGAAAACAACAACAGAAGCGTTTGACCTGAATAGACTGAACAGTGCGAGCGTTTGGTAATGCATAGATCCGTTACCATTCCACAGCAAATGCTAAACGGGAACATTTACTTCCATATAATTACTGACCAGAAATAATAAAGCTGATATTTAATAACAAGAGGTCAATGACAATCACTCATCGCTTAGGATTTGAGTCACGGACAGTGTTAGGCTTCAAATGAAAAGAGCAATGATAAACAAAAAAAATAATTAATGGCTTATTTTGATCACTCCCTTTCATTTCCTTTATTTTGGTTCATTTTCCTTTCGTTTTGGCTTCCTACAGATTATAAATCTGTCTTCTGTATAACAGCAAGTTAATGATGGACGTCCTTGAGGAGGCGGCCGGAGCTCGCTCATCTCTCAGGGGAGGAATGGCTCATCCTCCTCTTCCTCTTCGGCGGCGGGGCCCGGGTCGCTCAGACAGCGCATTAACCGTTGCTGAGGCTCCTTGTCGTCCTCATCGGCCGTTTTGTCTTTTCTCTGCTTTGTAGGAGAGGGAACCTTCATGGTGAGGCCGCCACCCTCCTCCTCCTCGCTCACCTTCGGCTGGCTTCCCTTCTTACCAAACTCGTTCTCCACGTTGACGGACTCTGGGCTCTGCGGTGAGGCGAGGTCCACTTTAATAGTGGGGATGCTTTCTGTCATGACCTTCAGGCCCCATGCTTGAGGGTCTGTGAAACAGGAAGAGAATAAATACTTCACAGACAGTCAGTACTTTATTTCAGTGTTGTCACTGTTAACGTAAACTAAAGCTACTAAAATCATTTGCATTAATAGATATAAAACGGTACAAAATTAACTGTTAAGAACATACAAGAAATTTAAATGAAAATTACAAATGCTGCCTTGGTTGAAGTAATAAAATTAATGTCATCATAAAAGAAATTAAATAAAATAATAAATAAATTTTAAAAAGTATATTAGTAAAATATAAAATAAAAATAGCAAAAAATATTTAGTAGTGTGTAAATACTACAATAACACGTTTAATGAAAGAGAAATTTACGTGAAAAACCCTAAGTAAACCTTTTTTTACTTTAACAAAACGTAAAATAGGTTTAAACAAAACTAAGAAAAAGACTCAATATTGGGGTCTACTTTTATACTTGCATAGTATATTTAATTATTTTTATGGCAAATAAAATAAAAATACTGACCTTAAGCTAAAATGAAAAGGAAAATATTTAATTAAAAGCCAATACATTTTTATATAGTATATAAATAATACTAAAATATCACTTATGTACAAAGATCAATTTAATTAGAAAGCACAATTATAATTAATTATATAATTTGCATGATGTAAAAAATATATCGCTTTTTTTTTTATATACATGTTATTTTATTTAATACTTTTACTGGTTTGTAATTGATCTTAAAACATAGCTTATGACCAAGTACCATACTTATTTTTACTACTGCAAACCATAGTAATTCAATACAGGCACTCTTTCAAATTGTGTATGAAAATATGTTTTTTTAACAATTGTTAACATCCTTTTACCACAGTTTTACCATGGCGTGATCACTAGGGGGCACTGCACAACAAACTCTAGCCTGAATGATTGTCAATTCATGGCACATTCACTGAGAGGAAAGACCTGAGGCTGAACAAAAGACACAACAGCATCCTCAGCTCATATATCAGCGGTCCAGCAGAATCACCTGAAGCCAGTCGAGCTCGAGCAATGGTGGGAGAATCAGGAGGCGGAGCGGGAACAGTGAGGTAATTATTCATCTGTGATATCTGAAACCGAGAGATAAAACCTCCAATGGTTACATTCTGATGTGATTAATAAAGCACTTTCCATCTATGAAGAGAGTTGAGCTGCACTTCTGTGTCAAATAGCAGTTAGCAGATTATGGCTAGTGACAGTATAACAGTTAATTAAGAAGAATTATTATAGAAATAGTATGAATTAATAAGGTTGCTGGTGGATATTAAGAGTTTAGATACTGATAATCACACTACATCAAACCTTCTTTTCCAGCTCTATCATTTTCTTGCGTTTGATGAGGATCTCGTTCCAGCCGTCCTCGAATGGATCAGCAACCAGAGTGTGTCTGTTGTACGAGCGCAGCTGAAAACACACAAGACAATTTAGTTTGATCCACATTAATCACACATGAAGGAAATACAGTGATGAGTGGCGAGCGCTCACTCTCTGGCGGGTTCTCTGCAGGTTTGTGCGCAGGATCTTCCTGATCTCTTCCTCACGAGACTTGGAGAGCTGCGGCAGAGCCCGCTCCTGAGGAGGCTTCTTGGGCTGGATGTTCCTGGAAAACATTGAGATTATTTTTTACAAATAATCGTCATTGAACAAGCACACATTCCATGAATTGCACAAGTTAGAAATTAAGCAATGAATATTATTAAATTATGATCATTGTAAATAATATTTGCAATTACAATTTTATAAGTGACAATTATAATTCTTGTCATGATAGTGCAGCCCTAATTCTACATGCATTACATAAATTCTTTACACATTCCACACTACATGCCTGTGTTCTAATGCACATTCCATGAATTCCAAACATTCTAATGCACATTCCAAACATTCTAATGCACATTCCATGAATTCCAAACATTCTAATGCACATTCCAAACATTCTAATGCACATTCCATGAATTCCAAACATTCTAATGCACATTCCATACACTTTCTATAACTCCATATATTCATGAATTCTAAAATAGATCCTGGTTATGGAGTTTGGAAGCACTCACTGCATGGAGACGGTGGACGGCAGGGCAGAGGGCAGCTTGGCTCCTCCGCCGCTCTCCACCAGCTCGATGGCCTGCTTCATCTCCATCTTGTGGTAGAAGGCGATCAGCTGCGGTTCCTTGGAGCGCTCGCCCGCGATCAGGCACTTCTTCACGTACTTCTTATTGAACCGGTTCAGTCTGGAAATGAGAAGGAAAAGGTGAAAGGTGGTTATTTTTAACCAGATAACAAACCCTGGCATTCAGTCTCATTACGGCACAGAAACACATTTGAAATATACTGACATAACTGCACTGGAATGGAAACTACATGTAGGTTTTGTCTATATTCTATATAAATCTGATCCTAAAACTCACTTTCTCTTCTACACAAGCACAGAATATTAGAACAAAAAGATCCAAACTAATCAAAAAACACATCTGGTTTCAAAACACCTTGACCATATTTAGGATATGTTAGTATTTCATCTAGACCTCGAAATCACTCACGGAAAAGCCAAATTTGACTTTTTGAGTTATATACGCACTTGTCCTTCCAGTGATGATGTCCGTAGTGCCCGCAGATGTCCTCGATGCCGGTTAGCAGATGGTCTAAAAACTAAAGACAACAAAATAACAATTGATGAGCCGTTTAGGACACATAAACTACAATATCAATCAATAACGCTGGGATGATCGGTTAAACAGAGGCTGCAGCTGAACATGGTGTTGATAACGAGCATTAAGGTGGACAGAAGAGAGGTTTCTGCCAGTCACTCACAGCATTAACAACGACGAGACGCTCATGCAAACGGGTGTTTCCATAGCAACAATCAGCTTTATAAGTGGTGAATAAATGCCAATTAGTGAGCAAAATGTTCTGTTCTGAGTTTCGTGGAGTGGATCCAAGCTCATTTCTGGCATAAAAACTACCACCTGCTCTTTCTACAGCATATTCACATTAAACTCAAATAATATAATGAATATGTTATGTTAAATCATATATTTCTGCACTTAAAGTTTGAGATATATATATATATATATATATATATATATATATATAACCAATTGGTTGATGGACTGATGATGATGATGAGGCTCCGTGTGATTACAGGAAGTCCTGCTTTAACACACTGTGAGTGTTTGATCAGCCAGAGTTGTATGAAATGCATCTTTACATGATGTTATACTGTTGTGAAGTTCCTTCAGTGTTTCTTCAGGGTGGTTGCTAAAGTGTTGCTAGGTGACTGCTTTACAGGCCCCCAAGTTTCTATTATATACATACAGGCTGATTTTAAAAAGTTGCGTTACATTGTTCTGATGTTAAAAAAAGAAAACTACTTCTGTTTATAGGATAATTAAAGACTATTATAGTAATTCTCTTCAGATTCTGTTTTACAATGTTTTATTTAAAATATATACTAGTAAAGTATATACTAACAAAAATAAATCTATTTACTATATGTAGATTTGGAAATGGGTTTCATTTTCTTTATACAAAATGTAATATTTTAGCAGTCCAGTATTACCAGGAAACATTTTTATTCACCTAAAGAGTTTATGTTTTGGGATAATTAAGATTTCTTGCATTGTGCCATTATTTTCATGATAATTAAGCATATTTACCTGCTAAATTTTCACATGATGACATGGCTATGAAAGAGGTATTACAATTTAAAGGTGGTTTATGAGGACACTGCCTATGTCCCGTAACTCAAAAGGCTTAAAAAACAAACTAAATTGTGATTTTTTTTTTGTTTTTAAATCAAAAAAATGCACACAGTTTTCTGTAAGGGGTAAGGTTGGTGTAGGGCAATAAAACACACAGTTTGTAAATTATAAAAGCCATTAAACGTATGGAGAGGTCCCGTAAATCACAAATACCAACGTGTGTTTGTTTTTATATACGACCTGGTAACATTCTAGGCATGTCTACACAACAAATGTTTTGTCACCTGTCATTCTAAATATATCTAGCTGTATTTCTGAATAAAACCGTGACTGTACCAGTAAGTGACCAGCAGGTGGCACTCAAACACACTCACCTTCAGTAGCACCGGATGTTACACAAACCCACACAAGAGAAGGAAATAATTAAGTTATTGTAATTAACTCATCTGACCCAGCCCTGCTTTTTATATTATGAAGTCATCTGTGTAATCGTATGTATTCGGGCTGAGAAAACATAAAATATTCCTGAATCGCTGATGAGAGAAACTCAAGAGTGGAGCAGCACCTGTGTGTGAATCTCCTCATTAATAGATCGCTTCGTTTCCTGTTTCTTCTTCACCGCCAGGAGGTCCACCAGAGGTCGAATGGTCATGCCCTGCCAAAACAAAGAAAGAAGGGCAGAAATACATTACTGCTCCCATTTAAATGCAAACGATACAGCTTTAGCCGTTAAAAAAAATGTATTAAAATAACAAAAGGATAGCACAAACCTAAGCAAATTGCTAAGCAAACCTTAATGTGGTTTATTCCTGAAATAAACTATATTCTCAAATGCACTGGCGCCAAACAGGAATTAAAAAAAGAAAAGAAATTTAATTTAAATAAAAAGCACCACTTTGCAATTAAAAACACTATTGTCAAGCCAAATATTGCTGAAAGTTTTTTATTTTATTTTATTGTTTAATTTTATTTTAATTTTAATTGCATAAAATAAAATTAAACAATAAAATTAAATAAAAAGCTCTATTTTCAGGCATAATATTTCTGAAAGGCTCCTAAAAAGAGATCTGCCACTGCATTACATTTAATTGCAAAAAAAGAAAAGAAAATTATTATAAAATAAAATACTGTCGAGCAAAATAATATCTAATATAGCTGCATTGCACATAAACCCCGCAGTGTAACATGGTTTGTGTGTACCTGAGAAAAAAAATAATACGGGAATGAGATACTGTAGAAATAAAAATGGAATCTTAATCTGCTAAATACATAAAATACTACGCCAGAAACTCCTGCCAGCTAAAAGAATTACATGTCTTGACTAGCAACCAATTATATTTACAAGCAGAGGGCGGGACCTCCTGTCTTGAGCAGTAATTTATAGCAGGTTCTGGCTTGTGCAGGAATGTATATTCGGACAACGGCGTGCTGAGCGACGGTGAGGGACAGAGGGGTGGAGGACTGGGACTGCAGCGTTCGTTACACCGCCTCCTTGATTCTACTTGAAGAGGGTTTCTCCTCAAGGTCAGATACTGGCAAAGATCAAGATACACCGCATCATGCAGCAATAACAGATGCACCATTACATCTGACACAGCAAACGGTCTCCTGCTTCACTTCCTGCAAACAGCACAAACTCTTAAAATGACAAATCTATTTTACCACATAAAATCAAAGCAAAAATAAGCAAGATACACCTTGCTCTGTTCTGTGATGCGCGTTGGTGACGTAACTTAATACGCAATTACGTTGAACAGGTCAAGCTGGACGTTGGCGGAAGGACCGTGTCAGTGTGCCTTAAAAGGTACTTC
>JAUCMS010000028.1:20143410-20153548 GCA_032357445.1 Enteromius radiatus | reverse complement strand
GTTTCCAGTACATCGATTAATATTGTGATTAATATACACATAAAATAAAATACCAAACAAATACTATTTTTTGGATTAGCACATGAATTGTGGACAAAATTGGCTCCTTAAATGAGATTGTGACAATTCTCAATAGCAGCCTTATGGTAATAACCAGATGAACTGTTCATGTGGTGTAGAGTCGCAGCATAAACAACATCAGTGTGAACAAAGTGTGACAACGTGATCTTGCTGTTGCATCTATTCCCTGCAAACATGAGAAACAACTGTAAACCTCAGAGCTGCAAAATTGTCAAAAGGTCACAATTAAGGTGTCTATACAACAATGATGCATCTGAGATATATTTAAAGACTGACGTGGCCTAAATTTCATTACAATTATCTACGTAACAACATACACAGAAACATTCAGTAGAGAGCAGGCCCTGGGGACGAGGTCAATTAAAAGCCCTGAAAGGCCCTCGATGGTAATAATGGCTCCAGTCTTCGGTTTCTTCAGGTCAACATTTAGCTGTTTATTACATTACATTATTATTACATTAATGGAGCAAACAAGCCTGTTTCTCCACTGAAAGGCATTCAGCAGCAGCCGATTTATTATGCTATTAACATAAGGGTTTTGTATTAATTTGTCTATGTGCACATGCATCAGTTTCACTGCATTATAAATATTACAATACAATAGAATTATAAAATAAATTAATCACTAAAGTTAAGATTCACTGGATCATCAAAATAAAAAAAAGATAAAATAAATGCAATAACTTAGTTTATGAATAATAATAATAAACAAATACATAAGAAAAAGCAGAACCTAAATGAATAAAATTAAAATTACATAAAATGAAATAAATAATAAACTAAAATAGATTATATTAATTTATAATAAATTATATTACATTTTATTATTGGCTTGGTCTCACTTATTTATAAAAATAAATATATAAATATATTAATTTATAATAAATTATATTACATTTTACTATTGGCTTGGTCTCACTTATTTATAAAAATAAATATATAAACATATTAATTTATAATAAATTATATTACATTTTATTATTGGCTTGGTCTCCCTTATTTATAAAAATAAGTATATAAATAAACTAATAAAACTTATACAACAGTAAATAAGTAAATAAATCAATTCTGTTTAGTTTCACTGGATCATTTAAAAAAAACTAAGCACTTCATTTTAATTTAAAAGTGATCATAATATAGATATTTTGTTTTATTTTTATTTTTAGATATTAAACTATAAATTGTTTATTAATTAAATATCCCTGTGGCCTTTTTTACTGGAATTATCAAAATGGCCACAGGGCTATTTAATACATAAATATCAGATATCAGAAATATCTGCAGTATATTATGACAGGGTTACAGTGATAGTGAAGACTGTGCTCATACAGCTCATCCCTAGAGCAGCATTAAATAAAAACACACAAAGGACTGACAGCGACAGGACAAAACAGCAGAGTCAGAATCCCTCGGCTGTTATGAGGTGATATGACCTTCACGTTGGCACCGTGCCCGTCATGAGGGCCCTCACGCAGCCAACAACGGGCCCCAGGAGAGGCTGTGAATTATTCAGAGCCCAGGGTGACACGTGTGAAGAGACCAGAAAACAGCGTGAACATGTTACCTGCGTTCAGTGCGCCAACACACACTGAGCACATCCAATTAAAAAACACTCATACTCATTAGCACTTAACAAATCCCAACCCCATCTCACCGCTGCAGAAACAAAGCTGAGATCTTAATCACTCATTGACTTCACATATTCTCACTTTCTTTACAGATCTTTGTGCCTTGAAGTGACGAGGGAATATCTTGAGAAATGAGGGGAAAGGAAGAAAAGTACACTTTTCTAGCAATATCTTTTTTCCAGCAGTCCACTTTTAATTAAGGTTTCTTTCCCCCAAAACAGACATTATTTGCCCTTGCAACCTTGAAATTAATTAAAAGAATGTTCTGTAACTTTAAGAGAACTACATGCAAATGCCATCTGCAAAAATGCACTTGCTATCAAAATCTTCCGCAGACAAAATGGTCACAAAAAAATAAATAAATAAAAATTACAGACTCAACGAAAATGTTTTTTGATCGAGTGTTAGTTTAGTATTAATAGTTTTTGTTAATAGTTTGGGTTTTTTTATTAGTTTTTAAACGTTTTTAGTATTTATTAATTGTTATATATTTTTAATTAGATTTAATTTTTATTATATTGTACAATATATATTTTTATGTATATACATTTTATATTCATATTATATATTTAAATATATAAACATTTTTCTTAAAATATATACATGCATGGTTTGCATTCATATATACATAATAAATATACACAGTACACATTATGTAAACAAACTTTTATTTTGGATAACAATCATTTGACAGCACAAATGTTCATGTCTTTAGTTTTTTCAATTTTATCAGTTTTGGTTACAGTTTATTTTAAGTAACAAAAATGTAAACTAGTAAACTATAACTACCCTGTTTTGGTTAACCAGTTTTAGACATTTCTCGGCTCTAAGAGGTTTCTGTGCATCTACTCTTGTGGGAATCTGGCAACATGCATGACAAAACTCGAGACTGTTCCTCACAGCTTTACTGCTCTACTAAATCACAGCAGAGGACTAACAATCACAGACTGAGCAAGGACAGATCGACAGTGTGTGTGCTAGAGCTTCAAAATCACATTCAGAAGCCCGAATACAGTACAAGGTTCACAGAGTTTTAGTAATGATGCACCTTTGTTCATTAAAACAACCTGTGTAGACCAAAATACAAAAACATAAGCACAAACAAACTTACAAGTTATATCTTTTAATAATCATAATTCTTATTAAGTGACATCGAACTACAAGCATGTGGGAAATGTGCTAAACAGACTCATGCACAAATCTAAAATAAAAAAAAGAATATTATTTAGTAGAAAATATTATAAATTTCAGATGACAAAAATGTGACTTACATAAAATCTTAATTTATATATTTTTTTAAATATAGCGTTTTTATAAAGTAAATAATGATTTTAAATAAATTAGATAAATTAAATTGGCTTAGTTTCTTCAAAACATTACAATATATTGTTAGAAATATTTATATAAAATCTAACACAATGCAATAAAATATGGCTTAGTTTCACTTCAAATATAAAATATAATAACTAAATTCTATTGAACCAAAAAGGTATTATCTTAGAAGTATTATGCAATTCTAAAAAACAAAACAAATGAATGAATGAATGAATGAATGAAACTAATAATTTCTGTTTCTCATAATTTATATTTTTCTGCAATATAATGATATGATACATCAAAGAAAGATATAAGTGTTACTTAAGGCAAATTTTTTTTTTTTTACATTCACAAACATGGGAAAGAATTCAAAACAAACATCAAATGGTGTAAATTACTGTAAAAATGTTAATAATATCAATATTAATATAAATAAAGTAAAAAAATAAAAATTTAAAAATTAAAAAAAAATCAATGATTGAAAATAAATTAGGATGCATTAAAGATCTCTTCGTAGACTTTTGCTTTTTTAAATGATTTCTTATTTGCATTCACTCTAAATGATCATTCAGCTGTGTGTCTTTGCGCAGACAGACCTGGCATTCATCATGTTTCACTCAAATTAAATAACTATTAAAGAGTCATTCATTTTAAAGATTCAAAGATCAAGTAAAATGATCTGATCCTCTCATTACTTCTTAGTTCTCCGGCATTATCTTTTTTCTAGTTTAACAAGATAGAAACCGATCTGCAAAACGAAAATCATCAAGCCCACAAGCAACATTTTTATGCTTCATGCTTGTCTTGAAGATTTACATTAGAAAGCAAGTTTTGCATCATACATTTTGAATCTAATGTGAAGGAGCTGCAAGAGACAGCTTTAATTTTTGTACAGCCAATCCAAATATTGGTTCTCTCTCACACACAAGTTTACATTAAAAAGCTTGCAGAAAAATAAAAAGTTACTGGGTTAATCTTTTTTATGTTTCCGGGGTTGGTAGATGCCCCGGGGACCTGAAAAATGTAGATTTTCAAGATACATCACCTTTAAGCACACAGAATAACATAAGTGGATTTAATTGCCGCTTTTAACGATTATGTAATTGTGGCATCTGTAATTGTAATTGCGATTAGAAAGTCGATTAATTAAGTAGCTGCTACAAATGTCCAGTTTAACTAAATGTAACTTCTAAATACTATTAAGCTATATACATATAGTGCCTTGCAAAAGTATTCATACCCCTTCATTTGTTTTTCTTGTTTTGTTATATTGAAGGCATACGTTAAATTACTTTTCCCCCGACATCATTCTACACTCCACACAAAATAATGGTAAAACAGAAACCGCAAAAAACAAGCCCTGGTGTGAAACGAACTGCCTCTAGAGCTCAGAAAACAGGTTTCTGTCAAGGCACAGATCTGGGGAAGAGTTCAGATACGATTCTGCTGCATTGAAGGTGTTTTCTGCAGCAGAGACTGAGGGACTTGTTAGTGGTAAGAAAAGATCAATGCACCTAAATATTGAGATTTAATAAAATCCCAGTCCAGGGGAAAACTCTGTAAGGGTGCTTCAGCTAAATACTGAGTTAAGGGTTTGAATACTTATGCAATGTACTTATTTCAGCTTTTTTTATTGTGTTTATTTTTTTGTTTTTATGAAGTTGAGACAGTTCTGTTTTTGTTTGTCATTGTGGTGCATGAAACATAACAAAAATGTGAAATAAATGAAGGGTATGAATACTTTCGCAAAGCACTTTAAAAATGAAAAATCTGTATATTATATTAAAAATGCATATTAAATATATAAAAAGAATATATGAAAGAATTGGAATAACCCTTTTTAAATCACAACAAATGAAAACCTTCTATCAAATATTCTTTCTAGACTTGAATGCATCTTTTGCATGCTAATCTACTGTACTAAGCATTACAGTGTTGCTATGCACTTAAATGTGTGATTTCAAAAGCATTTCCGTGCCACTTACAAAAGCCCTTTAGAGAACATTAGAGTGCAATAAGCTGCAAACGGTCCTGACAGCCCATAATTACACGCAGCGAAGTCATCATGACTGTCTGCTGCAGACCAGCAGCGATGGACACATACAGAATGATAAATACACCTCGTGGTGGTAGAAAAGTGTCACCTGCTATCACGTATCCCATACAGACCGCAGTATCAGCAGACAGGACTGCTTTACATTTTTAACTAGTAAGAGTGACAAAGAAATATGGTCTAAAGCCCTTTTTGGACAGGAATAGTTTTACAGGGGGTCGTTAGAGAAATTTTTGTTTCACAGATGTATTTAGTGATTTTAATCCTGTTCAAATCTGCCATGTCTGTGTTTTTCTCTCACAACATGGTACATGAAAATCGTGGACGTCAGGTGATGAGAATCGAAAGTCACACGTAGTTCAGAAAATGAGTTCCCGTCCGAATAGGGCTTAAGAAAAGCTTTCCATCTGAAGCATGCCATCTGAAGGGAGTTGCTTGCTCAGACCTGTTAAACAGCACCAACAGGCCATTCTTCGCTGCTGCGAAAGTGTGTCAGGTCAGTCACTTTAGCCTGACGACAAAGCATTAGAGGTTATTGTGTTTGGTTTCTGCTGAAATCCCAAAGATTTCCTTACCACGGTTAATGATTTGCATGACACTAAAGCCCCGTAACCACGGTAAAAAAAAAAAAAAAAATCACACTCGAGGTTGTGTGTGTTTGCAATTAAAACAACAGTGCTCAATTAACAAATAGATGAGTTAATAATCTTGTGATAGCACGCTCTATCCGCAAAGTCTTAAAATAAAAGAGGTTTTGCATAAGGAAATTTTAAAGGCCATTATAATGTTTGCATTGTGACATTTTCATTCGAAATTTGCATTTCTGGACGGCTTCAGAAATGCTTGTTTGTTCGATAAATTTTGTATAGTTTTTCATATTGCCGTTCTCATTCTTAATGATAGTGATTCTTCTTACTGTAAGTACATTTTTTAAATACAGTATGCATAAATGAAAGACAATCATTACTTGTAAATGTTGCACAAGGGTGTTATTTCTACATTTCTTTCTATATTAACAAGATATTTTGCATTACAATAATGAGAATTTGGATAAAAGGAATTAAAAACTTTCATTAAAGCAAATAGATTTTAGGATGAAATATGACCTATACATGTTCTTGACCAGCTTTGTGAGAGCAGTAATATAATAATAATAATAATAATAATAATTTCTTGTGGAACATACTACTCTAATAATATTTGTTTCATATACAATTATAATATATAATATATATAAAAAAATTATATATATATATATATATAAATATTTAGAGAATAAAATTGTATCTATAAAACATTCAAATAATTTAAATAAATATTATTTAAAAATATATCAAATTTTTATTTTAATATCTTCAAATGCGACACATCAAAAAGAAAATTATTTTCTTTTATATTCTTCTTGATTCAAGTGAAACTTTTACGGTGATGTTTTCACCTACTAAAACGTTACTTTTTCAGTTGAACAGGTTCTATACAGCCGTCCTCAGCCGACCTCTTCGGCCCGGACAGAAATCCCTAGATAGTGGGTATCGCTGCTGGAGAGTCACGCAGAACGCTCTCAAGGGCACGGTGAAATCTGCAGACCGTTCTCGTCGCCAGGCATTCAGCTGCAGCGAAACACACGGCTGCCCGTAGGGAGGGAGATAATGGGAGCAGCATGGCAGAAGACGAGGCACAAGAAACCTTCAGAGATCTACCGGGCATGTCAGATCTCTCCGTCTCCAGGACAGTCTAAGGCTGGGTCGATACATAGTACGCAATGGTGGAAATATACCATTTTGCTTCATCATTAACTCGCGCCACAGAGCTGCATGCATGTGCATTTAAAACTTCAAAACACACTTTGTTTTTTTTTGAGTCTTAGTTGTTGGATCAGTCAGTCAAATTTCTGGCTTGGCAGATGGCACAGGCTAAGCAAACATCTGGCATGTAAATCTGAGGGGTAAACAGGCAAGAAATGCAAACGAGAAGAAGCAGCAGTGAACTCATATTCACGTGTTACTCTCCTCTGATTACAGGGTCCCTAAAGGTGTTTGTAACGACCGCGCCAATGAGTCATATTGATCCTGGTCACAAGCGAACAGCCTGTCGAAGGAAAAAAAGCAGCAGCATCTCAGTGAGAGACTGGGGCCGGCTGCCAGGTGACTAATCTGCATGTTATCCTCACTAAAAACTACTGTTACCAAGATAGAAACTAGCAAAGACAAATGTGTGATTATTAACTAAATAAAGATAAAGACGTGGGTTTGCCAAAAAAAGAAAAAAGATGCATATTTATGCTCAGGCTGTTTTTTATATATATATATATATATATATATATATATTAAAAATACAGTAAAAATGTAAAAATATTATTAAAATTTCAAATAACTGTTTTCTGAGTGAATATATTGTAAAAAGTAATTTATTCCTGTGAATTAATGCAGAATTTTCAGCATTACTCCAGTCTTCAGTGTCATAAGATCTCTCAGGAATCAGTCTAATATGCTGATTTGCTGCTCAATAAACATTTCTGATTATTATTCATGTTGAAAACAGTTGTGCTGCTTCATATTTTTGTGAAAACCACGATACATTTTTTATTTTCATGAATAGAAAGTTCAAAAGAACAGCATTTATTCTTAATTGGAAGCGTTTGTAACATTACAAATTGTCATTTTAATGCATCCTTGATGAATAAAAGTATCAATTTATTTAAAGAAGAATGGTAGTGCATATACATTTTTTCTTTAATATCAATAAAGCTACAGAAAAAAAAATACCGTATAAAAGTGACTTCAAATGAGCTGAGCAAAGGGCAAAGGTCAAATCTTGGTTGTCTGCCAGTAATAATTGGTTTCCTTTAATGCTGATAAGACTAAACAGGGAATAGTAATTAATGATTAATAACTCCTGGCTGCAGTCACATGGTCAGAGGAAACTTCCCATCAACAGATGGCTAATATTTGTATGAGTAAAAGTTCAGCACCTTTAGAAACAGACATCATGCATATGCATGAGCTGCAAGTCCCAACAGAAACAAAACACTCGTTGATTTTCTAACGGATCTTCTTAAGGATCAACAAAGCATTGAGAGACCAGATCATTTGGATGTTTGCGGTCCTCTCCACCCTCCGTTTGCTCTGAAAGCTGTGCTGTAATCCCTTCAGCCAGGTCGGATCACTTTCCCATCCGAGCGCTAATCAGCTGATCAAGCTAATGAGAGTAAACGCTGGGTGACAGGGGTCTGATGAAAACACTGATACAAGCAGACAATCCAGCACAGCCTACAACGCTTTCTCTAAGGTTACGGGAGATTAGTTCACACAGATTCATTTAGAGGTAGCATGTAACGAGAGAACAGAAGTTGCTGTAAAACACAATGACAGTTGAATTCTGCAGAAATCTGTGACGCTTTCTTAGGAAATCTGAGCCTGTTGACTTAACTCCTCATGTGACGTTTACAGAATGTGAGTAAATATTTAAATACTTCAGACACAACAGTGTTGTGTTAAACTATTGCAGGGATTCTCATTTTTTAATATTAAATTACATTTTTATTTAATTCTTAATTTACTTATTACTGATTTTTTTTTTAAATCACACAGTCACATGACATGCAGATAATCAAATACAATTTTTATTTGCGTTTCATTTTGATTTTAAAATTATTTTTACTAGTGCATTATCAGTAGTAGATTTAATTGAATTTTTATTTTCTTTTTAGAATTGAATGAAACTCTTCAGTCATAATACAAATTTCAGTTCAGAAAACTACGGCTTCAATAAAAGATGTATTCGTCAGTAAAGGTGCATTTAGTCAACCACTGCATTTTACGGCAACGTGAATTAGTGCCCTGTCAAACAACACCGGAGCGATTACTGTAATCTGAACTCGTCTGACAGAAGCTCGTTCAGGCGGTTCTGATGAATTAATATAAACCCTATCAATTTGCTTTCGACTTCCAACACGCCAATTAGCTAATACAATCCATAAATGAGCCCTACTGTATGAACTGCTTCTCGCCGTCTTCAGGCTGTGAGACTTGGCACTCACTCTCCATGACGAGCATTTATTAATAATGAACAGACACTGAAACATTAATGCCTAACCCTGGCTGAGGCACCAATTCATTTGGACAGATGGACGGAGATGTAAACACTATGAACGACAATGATAGTGTCAAACAGAGGAGCCAGAGACTGAACACAGTGTGTGAGACCCAGCAGCATACATGCAGAGGATTTGATAAAAGCCACCCAAAAACAGCTTTCAGACACAGACTGGCATGGGCCAAAGGGATTAGGACAATAAACATTAGATAGATAGATAATAGCCAAATAAGAAAACAGCCACTTTTTTGGTACCCTTCTGTAAGTGAGCTGTCCGTGAGTTTATTGGCACGGTATAAGCAATTTTCTACTTCGATAACGATATATATCACAATATAGCAATTTGTATCTGAAAATGCATAGATGAAAATTCAAACACAAAGAAACTGTTTCATATAATGTAATTTTATTTCAACTGAATTGCAGAAATACTTTAAAGTAAAAAAAAAACATACTGTTTACTGTAGTTTTTTTCTCAGTACAACAGGTACTAACATAGTGCCTGACAGTATACCAGTCTCCATGGGACACTCTGAAACGCTGTCAAAACAACGAGCCCATGTTCGACAGATAAAGTGAATAATAGACCCATTAAGCCGTTTCCTTATAATGGACTTCTATAGGGGAGAAAACACTTAACGTGATATTATTCACTTTATCTGTCGAATATGGGCTCGTTCTTTTGACGATAGTTACTGATTATTACAAGGAAGGTTAGACAGAACTTTGGGCTTCCCTCGTCAGTTTTTAGGTGCGTTAAGCCACATTAAGCTTTTTTAACTTAAGTGTTTTAGAATGTCCCATTTGCGCCGCTTGCTAAAACAGTGCTCTCTTGCATACCTTGCATGTTCGTCTCATTCGTATCACTTTTCCTATACACCACAGACGATTAGGCATGGGATGATAACCGGTTTCAAGGTTTACCGCGGTTTGAAAAAGTCACGGTTTCAAAACCGCAAACAAA
>JAUCMS010000028.1:20120961-20132962 GCA_032357445.1 Enteromius radiatus | reverse complement strand
ACACAGCATAAACGCATATATTATGTAAAGAAAAACTTTTATTTTGGATGCGATTAATCGTTTGACAGCTCTAATTATAATGTAATCATATAAATTAATAAAAGATAAAGTTGAAAAAAAAATTACAATATTACATCATAATGTAATTATATATATATATATATATATTATAGAAAATAAAAACTTAAAAAAAAAAAAAACTTTTAAATAAAAAAAGAGCTGGATAGATAGATGTGCTGTGTTCGTGTGTCCAGCAGATGGCGCTGTTAACCTTTGGCTGCTAGTTAAATGATGGTAAACTAGTCAAACTCCGGTCAAATCATTCAAATAAACTCCCTTTGCTTTCTCTGATCGCCCTACAATCAAATGTGCTTCAAATCACCCTATATCCCTCTTACTGACTACTTAAGAGTATTTCTGAATCAGCAACGACTCGCTCCGAGTCGCTAGAAACCCGACAGCAGGAGTTTGAAGCGGAGACTATAATTCTTAATGTTAGCTGGTTTGGTAAGAGTTAGCAGAAAGTGTCTCTTTGTTTCAGGCACCTCCAGGGTGACCCATAATACTCACCTTATAATGATGAAAGATGCCCGAAACACATCTGGTTCTTCAGGAAAGGGGTGGGGAAATGCTTTGAAGTCTGGAAAACATGCTGAAGGAGGGAGAAAGCTGCCCTGATCCACTGTGTCCCTACTGTTCTTATGTAAAAACATCAGCTCTGGAGGGGATTATTGCTTATATAAAACAATGTGATTCAATAATGATAAGAAATAACAGTAAAATTGTGTTATTACAACTTCAGAGAAGTGATCTGTATGTTAATATGTCAATCACAGGTGTGTGTTTATTAGCATTTTACAACAGCTCTGAATCAGTTTCATAATCTAACTTATTGCAAACAATTTATACAAAGAAAAAAAAAGATTATTTGCATATTTTGAAGACGTCCACTGGAGGACCTTCTCGTTTAAGTCTTCAGATGATCTTAAAAATCATGTCATTTATTTTGTTGTGTGGAACATATCATACGCAGATCTTAACCAAGACAGTATAAAAGTGTACTTAACACTCATCTGAGTCAGTGTGTTACATCTGCTGAACTGAAAAAGTTCAGGTTTCTTACATGTCTGAACTGATGGAGCTGTGACTCACTGCTGAGATGCACATATATAATTCACACGGGCAAAAGCGGCTCCTCCATATATTATTAAATGAAATAACCTCTCATTTAGAGCAGCAGCGAGGACGGCGTGTAAAACAGAAGGTCCGCACTGTCAGGGAACTAAAAAAGAAAGTGCAAACGCAGCATGAGAACCTATTGCTGCTCTTTCATTGTCCCGAACAATGATAACAATCAACTTACTGTCCGCTTATACTCTGGGAAGACGCTTCACCGCCACAAAATTGGCTGAAATGAGGGGTAACTGCTATAGTAGTGTGCTGGGATATTTTTAAAACTGCTAAACTAGACACTGGGGCTCCGATCCAAAGCATAGTGAGCTGCCTTGCTTTGTGACACCCTAATAACAATTTTGAAATAAATAAATGCAACAAAAAAAAAAAACACAAATAAAATAAATAAATGTAATTATATTTAAAGTGTATTATATTGATGATAATATATATATAATTTTATTATTTCAAATTATTTTTCGAAAAAGTTTTTTGCTATGCATGTATGTGTGTATGCATTTATAAATTAATACAAATATATATATATATATATACACACACACAAAGAGATCTGTGTGTATCTGTATATTTATTATAATTATATATATATATATATATATTATTAATTTATAAATGCATACACACATACATGCATAGCAAAAAAACCTTTATATATATACCTATATGAACATCAAATTTCAATGCTTGTCCCAGTGCATGATAGGAATGACCTCTTCAGGCCTCAGGTTTCGTTCAACAGAAAGGCAGCATCAATAAGATTCTTGAAGCACCCATACAACGCCTTCAGATGTCGCCTACGTAGTGAGCTCACTAAAGCTGCCGGAGCCGAGCATCGGAAGAGTTCAGGGTCTCACGGATGTTTCCAATCAAACCGCTGTGAGCTGTGAGATGCTCTCAGACCACAGCCACTTCATTACGGCACGACCGCAATCTAAACAGAGCCATCCTCTAAACATAGAAAGGTAAAATAAAGAGGAGGACTTCTATTTGTGGAGGTCTGGCATTTATAGATGTGTTTTATATATAGTTGAACATGAAGAGCAGGATCACTGTGAGCTCTTTATGAGAGCGCTTCGAGTGCAGCGAGCAGGCTGCTGTTTATGGGTAACCCAAATACTAATAAAACACAGTAAAGTTGAGTTTGACACTCTCAGATGAGCCAAGAGGGTAAGACAGACTAAAGGTTAACATGAACCGAGGAACTTGCACTCATGTATTCATTAAACGTGGTTGTTTTATGTGTAATGTGAGCAACGAATCAAAATCAGATGAATGTGCGCGCAAATGTTATTATTTATTATTACACCTATTACGGAGATTTCAATGTAACTGTAATCACATAATGTAATACAACATTATTTTGAAACAATATTTAATTTAATTAGTTTTTTCCAATTGTTTTAATTATTTAAAATATTTAATTATTATTTCATGTCATTAAATAAAATAGTCTATATGCAATTATCTATAAAATTATATATTTTAAGTTTCCATTTATTTATATAAGTATTTTAATATATTTCACTTAATTTTTTTATTACTTCATTCATTTTAATTTATTTATTAAAAAATCTATATACAAATATTTAATGAGAACATTAATATATATATACACATAATGAGAAATAGATCATTTTTTAAAACAATTAAGCTCATTTAATTATTAAATATTCATTCATAAATCATGTGTGTGTGATAAAATTAAAAATTGTATAAATAGTTAAAATATTATATTAAATATTAAAGTTTCCATGTGACATTAATAAAATACATCTTATTAGAAAAAAATATTTAAAAAAATTATATTTGCATATTTGTATATATATATATATACACACACACACACACACACACACATAAATACTACACACATCTAAGACAAATATATAAACATAATTATATATAAATGTATGTGATTTCTAAATATTTATATTAAATATTTAAGTTTCTATTTATTTAATAAAAAATGTTTGAAACATAAAAAATATATTAATGGAAGAATTCATTGATTTTAGTTGAGAAACAGCTACATTTTGGGCTATATTTGGTCAAATTTATGCACCAATAACATCGTCATGGTTTTCAAACAGGTTCCTAGACCTCAAGATACAAAGACTGATGATTTAAAATATAGTGCAAACTTTGTCTTACGTGGCCAAATTTAAGCACATTTATATTGACTGAAATCCCAGAAAAATGCTGGAAAGTGCTGTTTTTCAGCGTGCTGCACATCAGTGAGTGTGTGAGACATGAATCAGAATGAACGGATATGAGAGAATACATGGCTAGCGGGAACAGCAACACTGCGGCAGACAAACATGACATATAAATATTGCATTAGAAGTCCCCCGGGTGAACTCCTGCGTGACCAAATCAGTGCAGGACCGAACCTCCTGCTGCCTCTGATGCATGAAACACACTTCTGAATACACTTCTTTATAAGTGATTACTGCCTGCCTCCCTTCTGCAGTACAATAACAATACAGTACAATACTGTTGTTTTGACTTGTATTGGCTCATTAATGTATTACTTTCCTAAATAATCATTTTCATTTAGTGCTGCCAAACGTGTATGTGTGTGTGTAAATTTACATTACATCCAGACACAATAATTAAAAAATCATTAATTAATTCATTATAAAAAAAAATAAGCAAATAATAATCGTCAAATATTTTCTGAGTAGCCTCTTAAATATATTACATCCATAAATAAATAGATAAATGGTCCAATATAAAGTCATAATTGCAAATTACTAATAAAATCAACAAATAAACAGCATAAACAATGATCATTAATTAAGTCATAATTCAACAAATAATTAAACAAATAAATAAATAATTAATAATTATTAATAATTAAACATTATGAATTAAAATCAACAAATGTTTTCCGAATAACCCCAAAAATGTCCTACATCCCTAAACAACAATCCTTATGAATATTTGTAATGTGTAGTATAAATATTAATTTATTTCACTTGCAATTTTTCACACACACACACACAAATACATTTTCTTTAAAAAATGTATATATATATAAATAAAAAAATTATTATCTAAGAACTTGGAAGTGCAACATAACAAATTTAATTTAAAAATAAATATTTTTAATTTTAAAAACCCATCTAGGTAGATTACAGACACTTAATGGCAAGGGAAAGCCCTGCTATAATCAGTGATGACCAATGATGACACAACGAGTGAGAAAACACAAGAGATTTTGTGGAAATGAAAGTGCTGAGGGCACATTTGGCAGAAATGAGACACATAACAGAGGACACTTTGCTTTCAGATCATGCGGTCTGACTGAACACGGCTATGAGTAAAAGCCACTGTCCTGAGAACAGCTGAGACACATTCTTCTGTCTGTCGGAGGAACGCATCGACCTCAGATCCCAGCCCAAAACATCATATTCTCAGGTCCATCTGAAGCTCACAATAAAGGCATTGCTCCAGACGAGACCTCGAAGAAGATTAAAGCACAGTCTCTGTAGACGACCTGAGACGCAGAACCTGAAGAAATGATTTAGATGTGGCTGAGAGCAGACAAGTACAATCAGCCTCTGATGCACTTTTGTGTGGTTATAAAACAGATCTGTATTGTTTGGTAGGAAAATGTGAAGTGTTGTGAGTTGACGTCAGCTCCTGAAGAGAGGGAGACTGAGGCTTCTCTCATTGTGTTTGTTTGTGTCTGTGTTTTTGTGTGCTAGAAGACAAAGACAAACAAGTTCTTGTGCAATCACAGTTTGACTGTGGTCCCGTTTTATATAGCATTTAAAGACACAAGTCTTCAGCAACAGACTGGAGAAAGCTTAGCAAGTTAGTTAAACATATAGCTGCTACTAATAACATTGTTTTTAGGAATAATTCACTCAGAAACTTTACTCACTCGCAGAGATGTAGAACAGATTTGGAGAAATGTAGCATTGCATGCTCAGCACTGCAGTGAATGGGTGCCGTCAGGATTAGAGGTCAAACAGCTGATAAAAACATCACAATAATCCACACCACTTCAGTCCATCAACAGCTTGTGAAGCTGAAAGCTGTATGTTTGTCCATCACTGAAACATGCTAGATTTAATATTTTTAAAATTGAATGAAATATTATATAATATGTAATATATAAGAATAAATAAAATAATATATTATGTTATTTTTATAATTTTTTTTTACATTTATTTTAGAATGTTTTATTTTCAGATAAAATTAATGGGTAAATATATAAATTATTATTATTTATTATTTAATTTATTATATTTTTTCAAATAATTTAATTTTATTTATTTTAATTATTATTATATATTTTTTAAATTTAAAAATCAAGGAAATCCACTGTTAAATTTACATTTTAAAAAATAATACAAGTTTAATACATGTATTAAACTTGTATTATTTTTTAAAATGTAAAAATAATACAATGTATAATGTTTTCAAAGTTAAATAAATTTTTGTGATCTAAGTACATTTTTTAAAGATTAAAAAAAAAATCTGTTATAGTTTAAAGTAATAAAAAGACCATTTTAAATAAGTAAATATATATATATATATATATATATATATATATATATATATATGAATATGATATAGTGTTTATTTTGCTATTTATTTTTCAGTTCAAGGAAATGTTAAGTTAAAAGAAGTCACTGCTTGATGCTTCGTAATCGCAATTGTGTTAAATTGTTATGATTTTTGCCATAATCGAGCAGTCCTGCAATAGTGATGTTCAGGTTGATGCTGATTGAGTCAGCACTTCATTAGCGTGCATTTGTCAACCGATGGTCACTGTAACATAATTACCCCAAACGACGTCGCTGTTTTTAAACGAGCTGATTTCAATGTGTATGAAAGGTTCACGGGCAGCAGAGAAGTCGAACATGGGATAAAAATACTTCCCAAAATAATTTATTCAAGGATGCCTTTTCTAGGTCACATTTCCACGAGAGCCACAGCACTATATTTACTGTGTGTTTGAGCGCTGAAGGAGTGACGCGTCTGAACAGTTGTGTCCGTGTGTGGCGCTCGTTTATTAACGCCGCTGACATGTAACTTCAGCCTGATATCTCTTTCAGCTTGCTTTTTAAAATGCAGAGCATCCAGCTGCTCTAGAATCATCAGAGCGATTCTTTAGCATCTCGCATACAGCAATGCAATGAAATGGAGTGAAATCCAGGCGTAAGTCTGTCCTCTGAAGTTTCCACACAAATCTTAAGGCGTCAAACTGCTCAGATTTGGCAAGATCCCAAAAGCAAGGGCGTATATGACACTACGATGGGCCCCTGCCAATTTCTAGTGACTACCACATTGTTCCACGCATTGATTTTGATCAAACAATTAAACATGTGTACTGTATGTAACCACTGCTGTTGTGATTTCAGCCAAATCTGAAATGATACAACAGTAAGTTCTCACATATTTATTATAATACATACTGATCACTTCAGCGTTCACTGAATGCTTTCAACTCATTTTGTACGGAACTGCAGCTCAGACTATTTCATATTTAGTGAATTAAGCCACAAACTCAGTCAATTTTGAGTTTTCACTTGAATGTGTTGGTCTACCTGGTCTCATGGCATAAATGTATCTGGGTGCACTTTTTAGCAAGACACCAATACGTACCAATAAGTAGATATCACTGCAGTTTCCAAAAGATCTGAACACCTTTTATTCCTTTTTTACACAATTTTGCAGTTTATTATTAATTTTCGCACAATTTCTTGAAGAATATCATGTTATGACTTGAACAACATTAATATTCTGGGATATTTGAAATATATACACCCACATACATATATTAATATATCTATGTGTTTTCATAGACGCTAGGTTTGTTCGGTAGCTCACGGAGAACAGAGAAGAGCTCCGGTTCAATCCTGTGTAACTATGCTTCAACAAAACAGTTCAGGGGCCCTAGGCGTGCAGGGGGCCTGCGGACGCTCTGTCAGGGGCCACAGTGCGTTCATGTGCACGTTACCTGAAGGTTTCGCTGCGGGGGCGATGGAAACGTTGCAGCAACGTTGTGTGGAAGTGTCGATGAGGAGGTGACGCAAACGTTGCGACAACGTTGTGTGGAAGTGTCGCTCAGGGGCGACGCAAACGTTGTTGCAACGTTGCATGGAGGTTTCACTCAGGGGGCGAAGTCCAAGGGGCCCACACAAATGCTTTGCCCAGGGGCCCACCCGACCTATAATCCGTCCCTGGACGGTACATATTTTTTTGAGACCAGGTTGGTGTCTGTAGATATAGACCTTTTTTACTTGAACAGACAAACCGATTGAGTTGAGTGAGTCATTTACTCTGGAATAGCTTCGAATGATTCAAACTTCTGATTCCAAGATTCAGTTCACGTGATTCACCAGCAAACACAGATCAAAAGAGTCATCACTTTGACATCACTTGTAATGATTTTGAAAAGCACGTACAGTGATGAGTTCAAATTACTTTAACCATTGCGTCACAAAATGATTCAATTGGATCGCGAATCATTTAATTTAGATTGGGACTACGAACTTCTGATTTACATCAAATGATCTGTGCTCAGAAGTCCCGATCTGGGGTGCATTTCACAAACCGATCGTTAGCTAGCTGGTCGTTATTTCCATTGAACTCTGTTGGTAATGACAAAACTTGTGACCATTGGGAAGTGCACCCCAGGGGCAAGTTCACAAATCATTTGATTCAGTTCAGAACATCACAAAATGTCTCTGTGTGGATAAACAATGAACAAACATCATGGACATCATAATTAACATAAATAATAATAATTGTCAGATTTCAGTTACTGTTAAGTTCCTGTTTTTTCTAGTTTGGTCTCGTTCCTGTGTTCTGTTCTTCTTGTGACCTAGTTTTCCTTATTTGCCTGATTAGTTTCTGTTCACTTGTTGCTAATTAATTAGCCTCATCTGTGTTTGTATTTAAGTCCCAGTCTGTTCTGTCTTTGTTTGTTCATCGTCATCGTTTTTAAACTTTGTGCACCCGATGTCTCCTTAGAATAATAGTACGCACAAAAAATAAACATTGGCTAGGAAATGTGTGAAAAGTGACTTTTGATTATATTTCAGAGCTAGTTTTCAGTGTAAAATCAGTTTGATGCGATACCAGACGAAGCCACCTCAGTTACATGGACTAATTTATGGTTCATTTATAGTGCTGATTTCTGGAGTTTGACAGACCAGGTCTGGAGCTGAACGCCGCAGATCAGAGGCTGGAGTGGAGTCTAAGTCTCGGTGGGAGTCTCGGCTCCAGACCCATAAAACCTAACGAGAGCTCAAAGTCCTCAGTCAGCAGCCTCCAGCTCCGTCTCAAACACTGAGAGGAACCGCCGGAGAGACACTCACATCAGAGAGAACGCCCTCGGGGACCGAACTGAGCAGAGGAAGGGACAGTCCAACACAAACAAACCCCTGCATTTCCTTTTCCCTTCACCTTATCTTCCCTTCATCCCTCGCTCATTGTTCCTCTCTATTATAGTGCTTGTGCTGATGCAGCTGTGAGCCTCTCGAGAAACCGTCTGCTCAGAGAAACTGTGCTTATAGAGATCTTCTGGAGGTTTGTGTTACAAAAACATGAAAACTCAGCCAGGTTCTTCATGTCATTCTACCTAAAGGAATACTTTTATTTGATATACTTAATAAATTTTATTTTTTAGCTTGTATTAATTACTACTAATAGATTGAAATAAAATAATAATAATTTAAAAAAAAAATCAATAAATATTATTTATTTATTTTCATGACCACATAAATTAAGAGATTAAAAGTTATATTTGAAATTTATTGCATTTAACCAGTTATTCCATTTAATTAATATTAATTTAAATTAAATACATTTCAAACGTAATTAATTTGTCACACCATATGACTAATTAAAATGAAAAGGTGTTAAAATCTTGATAAAAACAAATATCCAGAGAGACAATTTGTCTTCTTTCATCTTTTAAGAAACAGAAAATATGAAATACTTTTGGGAATTTAAGATTAAATATTTATAATTGATTTAATATTTTTAAAAGCAACTTTATATATATGTATATATATATATATATACTATCCATGCCGTTTGTATGACAACATTAATTCAGGTATTTGCAATTGTTACAAAATGTAAATAATAATTATATAAATAATTATTTGAAATAATTAAAATTTAATCTATACCTTATCTCAAGTTTGCATTGTTGAGTGGAAAAAAAACATTATAAGTCATGCTTTTTTATTGCTTTCGAAAATAATATAAAATAAGACAAATACTATATACATGTACGGTATAAGCATGTATTTAATTTCCCTTCTCTCCACATCAGCTGCTTTTAATTTAATTTAGAGCAGGAATTAAGAATACATTACAAACATACATTATGATGGCTTTCATAGTAAATTACATTTCTCAGAAACACCAATCAATAGATGAATCAGTGTTTATTGTTCACTGTGATGACAGATTCAGGGAACTGAATTAAAGTGTGATACCAATAATCTTACTCCAGTTGGGCCAAACAGGAAGTGAGCTCATAAAAGGGCAGGATGTGTGCCATTATTTGCCTTCATAGGTCAGTTTCAGAACCGGATGGCATCTGTTTATCCAACCCTACAATGTCCTGGTCTTTCAGGGTCAGATTCAAACACAGGACAGCAGATTAGATGAGAGCATTGCACCAATAACCAATCACACAGCGAATCAGTTTCAGATACTGTATGAGATGTTTGAGTGTTTTTGAGATCTGTGCTTGTTGTTATGAGACTCATTCTGCTCTCTTTCCCACAGTTCTCATGTCTTTTCCTGACAGATCTTTCACAATAGTTTGTGCTCCTATAAATAATATAGTTTAGGTACACATAATGTTTAGTGTGTTTAGACGGACAGTCATTTGGGAAGCTGACATATTCTGCAAAAAACATTTTAAATAGCATTTTGCTATTCTATTTTTACAATTATTTACATTATTACAATAATTTATATATTGTGTTTAATATGTTTTAAACTTATTTGAAACTTGATTTAACTAGTGAAAGTAATTAAAGGTAAATAAAAAGGGTGATAAAACCTAACCTGCTATTCCTTTAATAAATATTAGTATGACTACATCAGTTAGGATATTGTATTTGTAAAGTTATACAATTTAACTTAATATCTTTAAAATATATTTTACATTTAAACTGTATTTGAATGATAATTATATTCATTAGTAATTTATATAAAATAGTGAATTACCTAATCTGCTATTTCTTTCATGGCTGCATTAATTAGCAGATTATATTTATAATTTTAAATACAAAAAAAAATATATATATGTATATTAATATTTAAATAAATTTAAATACAATAAAAAAATATATATATATATATATATATATTTTACATCTCATTTGTCACACCAGAGAGCCTAATAAAATGAATCAGTGTCCAGAAGTTGATGTAAACCTTAATGTTGATACAAAATTGTAGATTTTAATAATAAAATTGTGATATTATTTTTTAAATGATACTGTTGATAATAAAAAAATAAAATCTAAAGATGATTGAAATAAATATTACATTTACTAAACATTTAAATAAAAGTATCTATAACAAAATACTAGTAAAGGCAGTGTAAAATAAGTGTGTAAAATAATAATAATAATAAAAACAAAAAAGATGAACATTTTAAGAAATGGTGATCAGTTACATAGAAATTCTTACCCTAACCCTAAGTTAAAAAGAAAAAAAAATAGACAAACAAACTATTAAAATGTAGAATTTGATCATCGGACTAAAACTGGTGACTCTAAAATCATTCCTGAACTACAAGGGTCGACTCAGTGTTAAATTCATATGATTCTGATTATCTGTGTGAATGAGTCCAGTTAAAGTACAGCATGATGGACAGGCGTCACGCAGCATTAGCCCACAGGGTCGGTCAATCCTGTGACCCGCTGGCTTAAAACGGCTCTAAAGGTCCATCAAAGAATCCCATTATGTCAACCGTCCAACACAGATATTGACCAACAGGCCTGGTAATAAACACATAAAGGGCAGCAGTGTGTCAGAATCCACCCCTCTTCACTCAGTCTAACAAGTGTGTCACATCCCTGAGGTTACGTAAGAACCAATTCAGACCAGCACTAAACCAACCAAACCTCCTGATCCAGAGGGAGAAAGCCTCTGACGAGAGCCACTGCGCTTCAAAGCCAGCTGCGGCTTTCTGACCCCATAATACAGCGTGGTTTGAATCAGCGGGGAAGATAAAAAAGATGCTCAATATGATTATAATTAAGACTCAAAAGGTCTTGGAATGGAATAAATGTGTTCCTGAGAAACAAAACAAAAGAATTATGAGTGCTGCGACACTTAGACTTGAGCATGACGAACGGATTGTGACAGAACAGACAGAAAGACAGACGGACAAACATATACAGATAGACAGACAGACAGACAGACAGAGACAGAGAGACAGACAGACAGACAGAGACAGACGGACAAACATATACAGATAGACAGACAGACAGACAGACAGAGACAGACGGACAAACATATACAGAGAGACAGACAGACAGACAGACAGACGGACAGACAGAGAGACAGAGAGACGGACAGACAGACAGACAGAGACAGACGGACAAACATATACAGATAGACAGACAGACAGAGACAGACAGAGAGACAGACAGACAGACAGAGACAGACGGACAAACATATACAGATAGACAGACAGACAGAGACAGACAGACAGACGGACAGACAGAGAGACAGACAGACGGACAGACAGACAGACAGAGACAGACGGACAAACATATACAGATAGACAGACAGACAGAGACAGACAGAGAGA
>JAUCMS010000028.1:20099387-20119387 GCA_032357445.1 Enteromius radiatus | reverse complement strand
AAACTAAAATATAACAGATTGATGAACAAATGTTTTCAACATCTATAATCAGATGTGTTTCCAGAGAATTAAATCAGCATATTAGAATGATTTCTGAAGGATCACATGATGCAGAAAACACAGCTTTTATCACATGAATAAATTACATTTTACAACATATTCACACAGAACAGTTATTTGAAATAAGAATAATATTTCTAAATATGACAGTTTTTATTGTATTTTGGATTAAATAAAGACAGCATTAATGGGCATAAGAATCGTACTGATCCCAAACCGACAGATAAAAGTCCTCTCTATCACTCAAATAAGCATCAATCAAAACCCCAAAAGCCCAGACCAAACAACACAGACCGCTGAAGTCAACAATTCAGCACACAGACATGAAGAAAGATCGTCTTCTGTGCCTGTGTGTCTCAACTGAGAGATTACGAGCCCTAAACAAAACAGCGTAAAGGGCACGGAGCTCCAGACCAGATGTAGACTCTAAACAAAAGAGCTATGATGGGGTTGGTAGGGAGTGTGGGGGTCAAAGGTCAGGGCAAAGGAAAGGTAAAAGAGTCCAGGGCTTCGGGATCTACAGGAAAACACATTTGACACAAACTGAGATTCTCAAAGCTATAAAACTATAAATTACACAGTCTGGGTTAATCTCACAAAAGGAATTGAGAAAATGTGACACTTTATTTTGACGGTCCACTTTAGACATAAGTAACTGTGCAACTACATGTCAACTAGCAGTCATTAGAGTATAATAGACTGTCTGCTTAATAACGACTTTATTTTGATGGCTTCACAACATACTACACACTGATCAGAAACTCTGCAAGTGCATGCCAACTTATTCTACTAACAGTCCACTCTGAGAGTTACTAGACATGTAGTTGCAAATTAATGATAGTTGACATGTAGTTAGTAAAATGTCTGAAGTGGATTATCAAAATAAACTGTAACCAATGTGTTAAATGGAAATTAAAATTTTAAAATGCAAACATGCACAATGCATGTATTTCTTCGTGCAACATACCTTTTTCTTCCTTTATTTTGGAGTGAAATGTTACCTGCTTTCATGATAATGTTAGTAATACATTTTTTTTTCTGTATATTAAACATGTTAATGTTCTTTTAAACTTATGCCTGACTTTATATGCCTGTTTTAGGATGTTCAAAAATGTAAAACAAATAAAAGATTTGAAATTTGTTGAAATAAGAAAATTGATTAGAAAATAGGATGAAAAAGGATAAAAGGGTACACATTTTAAATGCATTTTTATTTCTTACTTTTGTTATTTATAATCTCTTGCCTATCTTTTTATTTATTTAACTGAATGAAAGAGACAATATTGTAAAATAAATATTCAATTCATAAATTTATTCTTTCTTTCATTTTTGATTGTAATGTTGCCTGCTTTCGAGAGAATATTGTAAACTACGTTTTCAATTTGGCAGATTTCTGATTATTAAATTATGTATTATTTATATTATGTATAGTGCAGTTTAAAAACATGTTGAAAATGTGATTTTTTTAGATTTAGAATATAAAAAATGTAAAACAAATGAAGATGTATTAAATAGGAAATAATATGAAAATATATATATTTAAACCTCTTACATTTTATTGTTATTTTTAGTTTCTTATGTAGGTTTTGTGAACATTTTAATCACTTTTACGCAAAGCACTTTGGATTCTTCTTCTGTTTTCTTTGGACTGAAATGTGACCTCCTTTTGTGAGACTACACCATCTAAGACACGCTGGATCTGAGAAAGAAAGCATGTTTTTTCTCCTTTCTTGCTGTTAGAAAGCAAGTCCTCATTAATTTTTCAGGTAAGCTGCCACATTTCCAGACCAAAAGTGTGAAGTCCCAGATGTTGTACACACAGATCCAGAGCAGCGGGCACAAGCTCAGGTGAGGACAGTCTGTTTCACTGATTAAAAGGCTGTTTAGCAAAAGTAAATGAACCCCGTCCGGACCCCATCCATCGGTCTGTGATTACGCGCTTGATCCTCTAATCGTCACCGTATGCTTCAAACACACAGGGCCTCAAGTGCAAAGACAGGAAGCTGGGTTTACTGTGACTTCCTGCCCTGAAGGTGTGCCATTAATCTTGACCTGAACTGAGCGTGTACATATGTACACGTTCACAGCAATAGTACAGAGAAGTGTACATTATTAATATCATTTTCTTGGAAGTTTCAACAGACAGTATTGTCTATAATTGCTGCCACGGACCATGGTTATCGGCCAACAATCATGTAAAAGACCTCCTATCTTATCACAAATTGCCTATTGAGAAATACAAGAAAACAGTACCATTTTATCAGCTGATCATGAACACACAAACACTCGGCCCCTCAAGTCCATGACAAACATTACTCTGAAAGGACTACGTGATCACGACAGAGTCTAAGAGATCAGCACTGCTCGATAATAAGAGCCCAAACAGCTGTCTGGCACTGCAAATTACAGCAGGATTTCGTCACCTGCTGTGTACCACTGACGTTAAATAGATTATTCGATCCCTCGGGGAGGCCAAGCCAGCGATGGCGTCGAACAGGTCAGGGCCCTTGGCACCCCACACACACACGGTGGCCTGCAGGATGTCTGCTTTCCAGGGTCCCCCGGGTTTAGGCCAAGGGTCGGCGGCATCAGGACCAGGGTTAAATGGTGTTGGGTTTCTTCTTACAGATGTACTGCGGAGAAGCCGGACCTCAATGCCTTATGCACTACAGTGCACTGTACTTTTTCTTTATTAAAACACTTTTAGGCCTTGTTTCATAGACAGGGCTTAGCCTAAACCAGGTTCAATCAGGACATTTAAGTAATTTTTACAATCATGCCTTAGAAAAAGCATTGCTAGTATACATCTTAAGACAAAACAAAGACACTTTTAGGATCCTTTTTTAGGATCAGTCAATGCAAGTTTTTTCAGATGAAATAGTACAGATTTACATTTTTAGTCTAGGACTAGGTTTAAGCCTTATCTGTGTAACCAGGGATTAGAGTTGATATATATGTATATATATAAAATGAATTAGTTTTTATTTCTCATTATGTTTAAAGTTTCAGTTAGTTTTTTTTAATATGTACTGTATAATTTAATTTTTATAAATTCATTTTTATTTCAGTTTCACTGTTTAAGTTTAAGTTTCAGACCCTCAGACCATTCAAGATGTAGGTGAGTTTGTTTCTTCCATTTCTACAAATTCAGGCATTTAGCAGATGCTTTAATCCAAAGCAATTTACAAACGAGGACAATAGAAGCGAACAAAACCAATTAAAGAGCAACGATTTGCAATCGCTTTAATAAATCTGGGTGAGCTGAACGGTGCAAGTAGCAAGATTATTTTATAATAAATAAAAAGAAAAGTAGATTGAACAGAAAACGAATTGAGAATGTTAGAGGATCTTTTAGAGGAAGAAGACGATAGAATAGAATATCAAAGAATAGAGAAGGTAATCCACAAACAACTCATCTGGAGAAATCTGCACAGATCAAGCATATAGTCCAAAACAGCTCTAAACAATCATGTGGATGGATTCTGATGTGAGAGACAACAGGACTTTTTCTTGTCAAAAGTCAAAATATCTTAATAATGGATTTGTTTCTTATAAACACGCATCTTCTCAAGATGTTAACTGATGGACTGGAGTGCTGTGGATTATTGTGATGTTTTTATCAGCTGTTTGGACTCTCGTTCTGACTGACGGCACCCATAGAAGAAACAAACTCACCTGCATCTTTGGTAGCCTGAGGGTGATCGCATTTTTATTTTTGTTTTCATATTTTATTTGAAGCAACGAGAGTTTTTCATAGTTAACTATCAAAACCATGGTATGCTCCATCAGAACTAAACTAGAAATGAGTAAATGCATCCACGCACTGTTTTGAGAGTCTCTCTAGTGACGTGTCTCCAGACCAAACCCCTGATTTCCTGACGATCCCCTGCAGGGCGCTCATCGTACCGTCATCACAACAACATTATGAGGCCAAGGTTCACCAAACACTGAGCACTCATCGAATCTTAATGCTCTCTTCATTACTGCGTGAATAACAGACTCAGACGTAGACGGTCAATCAGCTCTGAGCTCGTGAGGCTTCTCGAGGAAAGTTTTCTGGAAGGGGGGCCGTCACTGATAGCTTATCACGGTTTTCCATTTATCCAGTTATCTATTCACCATACAGACTCGCAGCTTGAACGCAAAAGAGTGAAATTTGTGCAAAACAAAAAAAGAGCAGTCTATATTTAGATGATTAGATGCACATTGTTGAATGTAATTTCATTGATTCTCCTATTAAATGTCCCCATGACTGCATGCTCACAAAAACGCAGAAGCCAAAAACCAACCCCTCCATACAATCTTAAGATTTAAGCTAATGCATTAATATACAATATAGATATACATATAGACATAGTCAGTGATGCTAAAAAGCATCTGGACAGTTTGAATGTACTGCTACTTCTCTCAGTCTTACATTCAATTTTATTGATCAGTTTTACTTTTAATCAAAATGGTGTTTTTGGTGCTTTTTTGTTGATATATAAAGTCTGTTCTTATCAAGTTCAGGAATATTTGTGTGAAAGTTCAGCCAAGAGTTCAATTAGGACATTTAAGTGATTTTTATAATCATTCCTTAGAAAAAAGGCATTACTGGTGTGCACCTTAAGACAAAACAAAGGCACTGACATGTTTTAAGATCTGTCCGTGCAAGTGTCTTTCAGTTGAAACCACTCAGAATTAATTTTTTAGTCTAGGACAGGCTTCCTTGTCTGTGAAACCATGGTTATATACTTATATATTAGCGTTTCAAATCTAAAAAAATTCTTTTGTTAAATAGACTGCATGCAATGCGATATTTTACCTTCACAAATACCAATAATATGTTCTAAAAACGTTATTTTTTATTAATCAAATCAGTCACAGTTTTATTTTATTTTTTTTAATTCAGGCTGTTTATTTTCAAGTTTGTTTCTTGTTTATACGAACATTAAGGAAACACACCGTTTTATAATTTTGCAGACATTATGGTAACATATTTTTGAACGCTCTAGGCGAAAAAAGTCCATTCACAACCAAAAAAACAACAACCCGTTAACATTATAACTTTGAACAAACGTTCTATTAACGTTACTTCGTCGGAACGTTAGCCAAAGTTCTCAGAACGTTCAAAATAGGTTCATAATTTAATTTACTGTTATTTCTAAAAAGGCTACTTAAAAAAACAGGACCCAAAACATGTAATGTGACAACAACATCATGCTAAATATCGTCACAGAAGATCAGCTTGACACTAGCGCTGGAACGTCGTTTATGTAGGCTAGAAATATTATATTATATAAGTAGGCTATATCTCGGTCTCTGGCTTGATATGTTTGTCACCTAATACAATGGCAATGCATGATTCCCAGATAAAGAGATATAAATCTACCTCTTTAATCACTGATGTCTCGTGCATTTTGTCTGTTGTAGTGCAAGTCAATCCCCCAAACGACCTCCCACAGCTGTGGAGTTTGTGGAGGGCTCAGTTTACACTCATACCTGCCCGCCCATCGGTGGGATGATCCCGGTGCATCCACCACGAGCGCTCACTTCACAAACCAGCGAGATTACCGGGGCTTTCACATGTGGATACGGAGCACGACAAACGGTAAGAGACAACCGAGCACTAATGATTCATATCCGATCACATAATGTTCATTCAGCGACTTTACTGTACAGATTGAGTCCTGCCTAAACCGAAATCGCGTCATTTATTTTGTATTTTGTAAACAAGCTGAGTTTGAAACTATATTGTTCATTCGGTGTCGCTGATCTCCGTAAAAAGATTTTATGAGCTTGTTTTAAATATTACAATCGCATTTATAAGTCAGTGTAAGGGTGTGAAGCAGAGATGTTTTCGGTAAATAATTGATATTAGCCTACTGGAGATTGTAGATAATTTTCCTGCTTTAAATGTGCAAATACAGGGGTACATTTATAATGATTGATATCATTTTGTTTTTCTGTATATGAGTGAATATAGTGTCTTTAATCCATTGTGTAGTCTGGCTGATCATCTACTTAATGTCATTTTATTTATTTTTAAACTGAGTTTTTGACGATTTAAATCTTATTCTTAAAGGTACAGTGTGCTATTCTTGCGCCTCTAGCGGATACAAACCCAACTGCAATAATAATGACTGCTTGAGTCTAAATTCCCATAAATACGTGTACTGAGTAAAACGAAGAACTAACTAGGATGTACTAAATCTATCATACAGCTTATTAAGGATACTAGGCAGCATGTATGGACGAAAACATGTGTTGCTGCACTATGCATGACCTCTGCTTTCATTTACACTAGACTAGGAAATTATGTAAGTTTATTACCCGAAGTTTACACAGTGCAAGGGTGGTAAATGTTTGGGTTGAAAATTTAAACAAAAGAACAGACTCAAAGTAAAGGAAAGTGAGGCGACCACATGTGTTTTTGGAAATAGCCTAATAAAATTTCCACTAAGCCAAACAAACAGGCAGTTTTACTACTAATTAAGTCTTTTGTCAATTTGTATGGATTTATAGCATTAAGTTTCAGGAGTTATGTGTAAATGGATGGGTAATGCTCATAACCCTCCCCCACTAAAGACCTTACTTAGGATAGGTGGCAAACTGTGGACTAACTTTCCACAAAGTCAGCAGTATTAACCACCGAGAACCAGTCTAAACACTCAAAAACTAGACCAAACGCTGAGATTTCACCTGTTCTTGAACCATGTGGTGTTTTATACTGGTGTATTGTCTTCCAAACCCCAAAATAAGATAAACACGTGTCTGTGGCGGTGTCATCTCTCTCACGCACCGATGCATGTGAAATGTAAACATCAGCATGATTCTCCTCTGCAGCCTTTCCTTTATTGTGCATGCATATTGAGGTCTGATATCTACTGGCAAACTACAATAATGCTTTAGATTCAAATGATGACACCAAAATATGTGCAAGGCGTTCTCTGCAAATGTTATAGCATGCTTTACTGCAAGTGTCAGACAAGACCCCAGATCTGATGTCTGCTATATTTTTCATACATTTATAAAAATAACTTTAATATTAAAAATATTTTATGTTTTTATTACTTTATGTAGCTATATATGTGTGTGTGTGTGTTTATATATTATATACATTATATGTATATATATATATTATATGCATTTATACATTTAATTCGAATTTTTTGATATGCTACATTTGAAATATATAGCATTTTAGATATTTTTTCCTCTCTCTTTAATTCTGTATACTATTTATATAATCGATCTAGACCTATATAATCAGATCTGTTGCACACCCGAGCTCTCTGCATCTCACATCCGAGCTGCTTTGAGATGAATAAATGTGAAAGGACTTCTATCAGCACTGGGGCGGATGAGAGAAGCCCACGGGCTGCATGCAGTGACCTTTGTCAGTTTGCATGCGAGCGGCTGAAGGGATGCCCACGCCGCTCTGGAAGTGAGCCCTATGTAGGGAACACGCTTCTCGCTATCATCTCGGTGTGACCACATCCGTCTCAAATCTGGAAAGCCAGTTCTGTTTTAACAAAGCCCAAATTCTTTCTCCTCGAGTGCAATCACGCAAACAACCATTTCCCCAAAAGAAACCATGGCATTTGTAGCGCTAATGTGTGTCTGCGTGTTAACAGCATGAAGCTTGGGTTACTAATTAGAGGCCGAAGGTTCCTCAAACTAGCATGCATGTCGCTCTCTATGCAGCCCTTTTTCCCTTCATGATTTATTTACTCACTGCACTATTAATATTAAATGGACAATTCCGGATGCTGTGCCGCTCACGGGACGCCTGACAGCTGCGGGAGCGGGTCTCTGATACTCACACTTCTGGTTAATTGTCCCGGGCTCGTCTAGAACGGCCGGATCTCTCGTGGCACATGAAGGGCCTGTGAGACATCGTTCTGACAGGGCCGGTAAGCAGTGATCTTTCCCTGTGCTGGGGTGGTGGGGGCGTCGAGGGGAGATTACGGGCTATTTCTGTGGCACTTTGGGCCTGTTTGCGACCAACGAGGCAGACTAGCGGCTAATGAGAGAGGACAGCTGACAGGTTCAGTGGAGGCTATGAAGCAAGAGGAAACGGCAGGGAATCACGTGGCCTTTTTAGGCAGAAAGCGAGTGATCGAGGGTCTGGCTTTCACTTTATCTTTGAGTTCAGCAGTAGAGAAACGATCCTGTCACTTCTGTCTTTGTTTGCTCACATATCTCAGATTGTTGAGTAATAATTGCTTTCTTTAAGTCGAGTAAAAGCCTGATAGAGTAGATCATTATTAGTTCTGCTTAAATATTTGCATTTATTCGTTTAGCGGGCACTTCTCACAAATAAAAATATAAGGAACTTATCTTAATTAAAATTAAAAATGTATGTATATTCATTTCAGTTAAAATTTGTAATATATAATTGTACATGGACATAGTGTAATTGTACTTTTTAATAGATATTTAGGTCATTTGTATAAATTATTTATTTAATTGTATTGTTTTTAACCAGGAAGTAAATAGAAAAAAATATGCTCCACAAAAAATACAGTTATTTTTACGGTTTAAAGTCTTTGTTTGCATAATATATGTGTACTGTGTATATTTATTATGAAAATAAATACACACACATACAGTATAAATTAGAAAAATATTTGCATATATGTCTGTATTTATATTCATATAATTTATATAATAAATAATTAGATTTAATAAATAAACATAACCTATTATAAATAGATGTAATATATAAACATAACCATTTTTTTTCTGAAATATATACATGCATCTGTGTGTCATTATATATACATAATAAATATACACAGCACACATACTTAGATTAAGTACACAAAAACCTTTATTTTGGATGCAATTAATCACAATGAATTGTTTGACAGCACTAATATATATATTTAAATATTTGATCTTAATATTTATTTAACCAGAAAGTAAATCTAAAGTAATAAAATAAAAAATAATATTAATAATTTATATATTATTACTACTACTACTAATAGTAATAATAATTTATTATAAATTAATAAATAAAAATTATTAGATTTTTACTACCTGGTTAAATTAAGTAATAATAATAAAAATAGTCCTCGCTCTATATATTTCTATTGGTTTGTTAAGTGTTTTGTGTGGCGGTTGTTGGATTCAGGTCACAATGGATAATCAATGCAATATTGCTGGTAGTGTTTTGTGTTTGCTGTCAGGATTGTTGTGCCACATGACATTTGATGGTTTGATGTTAGACTGCAGGGTCATCATCCCATCACCCTGACCTCTTCCACCTGTCAACGTAAACACTTGAGTCTGTGGTGACCTTAACGTAAGCCTGGCACCAACAGCCAGGAACTAGAGGTTAGTCAATGTGTCGACTGGTCAGAGGAATAAACTCAACTACTTCATCACTTGTGTTCCCTGAGAGCAGATTATGGCAATCGAGTTAAGTCTTAACCTCCCGAATGTAATCTGATCAGCTCTTTCTACACTTTAAGCAGTTCATAAAATTCAGTTTTGTGGATTCGTAAAAAATCACATTACTTCTCCTTCACATGTCCAGAATAATATTAAATTAGTATTTCACATCAGAGGCCTTTTATTAGGGAACGTTTCCATACGCCAAACATTTGTTATGGCACAGTAAACAGAGCAAACTCCCTCTGTAAACCTTATATAATAAAATCAGGCAGCTCTGCAGTGTGAACATCTTGGATTCGGAAATTAATAATTAATAATTAATCTCCACCAGCAGTCCAAAAGTATATTGATTTTTATTTACAAACGGCATAAGAGAGTTTTTTTTTTTAAACATTTATATATATATATATATATATACATAAAATACGTTTCTATATTAAATATATTTATATATTATAAATTAAAAGAATATAAATATATAAATGTATTACTGTAAATAATTTTATGCATTTTTTTTATAAAATGCAAAATAATTATATATATATATATATATATATATATATGTTTAGATTTTATTATTTATAATTTAATATCATTTGTATTATTTATTACATTTTGCAGACGTAATTTTGTCAATATCCAGCAACAGTTAAACCTGGATCCTTTCTAGTAAGAAAACGTTACGGACATACGGACATATTCTGGCTCACTTAAACCAAGACGAGCAGGCAGATATATGCATATCAAATACATATTCACATGCATTCAGGTTTTCTAAAGCTCATTCTGGGCACCTCGCCTTTCCTGTCATTGCACGCGCAAATCTAGTGCATTTTGCTCAGGAAAAGCAAGACGTTTCCATGCTCCTTTGTGTTTTTCCTCTACTATAATAGACTTGCACAACCTTTAGCAATTCTCAAGGCAACTCCTTCCCTTCCTGCCTGAACTTTCCGGCTCCGAGCCGTGGATCCAGTCCAGCTCTCATGCGCGGATCAGACGGAGATGCCAGGAGGATATTTTGTTTTACTGTGGTGAAATTTATAGCTCTTTATCAGGTCTCTGCAGCGTGAAGAAACCGAACCAAAGCAGTTTATGACGTCACTAATGGAAAAGTAGGGTAAAGTCCACTGATGTGATGTGAACGCCTTAACACAACATATTAACCCTTTAACGCCTGAAAGAGATGAAACAACATTTCTTTCGTGAAACTTTAGACAGAACATAAATTAAAAAATGACTTGATTTAAATAGGAATGATATAGTGAGAATATGGATTAAAAGCTACGTTTTGCTTAATGGTTAATTGATATGTCATCTTTTGTTGTTGTTAAGGACACATTTGCATTTCACTACAAATTTAGCATTTATACATTTAGCAGATGCTTTTATCCAAAGTATACAATGCTTGAATTATAGGGAAGCTTTTATGTGATGTGATCTTGTGAATGCCATATAGAAATCTTATTTTAGTTTATTCATAAATAAAATAAACAATTTAAGATAAGTAATCATTTATTTAATTATATATAAATTATAATTGATTATATAAAAATAATAGAAAAATAGAGAGTTTCAATTTAAAAAATTTTTTTTTAGTTTTTATAAAGTTTATTAGAATTCTTCAAAAATTAAATAAAATTAAATAATTTAAGTTTAGTAATCATTTATTTTTATTTTATATAAATGATATTAAAAAAACAATAATAATTTGTTTTGTTTAAATGAGCATTAAATTTAATGCACACATTCTTACAATTGAACTCTATATTTAAATTAATGGGAGTAAATTTTTATATTTATTTATTATTTTCTATTTTTATTCCAATAATGGATAATGATGATTTATGAAAAGTATGCAAAGCTCAACCTACTGCAGTTATCAAAATAGCTTTTAAAAAGTTTTTTGGACAATATTGGCACTACATAATTATAATATACGACTTTCTGTCCTGGTTTTCTGCTTGCACAATGCAATATCTTTGGCTTTCGAGATTTCTAATCGCTTTCTGAGACTCACCCGACCACGTGTGTTTTCCGACAGCCTGCACATTTGTTTTAAATAATCGAATCACAAGCGTCCCAGACCTCATTTACACCTGCATTCATCGCTGGCCGACGGTGATCAGATCAGCGATGTTGTTACTGCAGGTGTAAATGGTGCCCATTTGTCTACAGTGGACGCCCATCAAGTCACCAAAGTCTCCGGCTCACATTTGTCACGTTTGAATGACAATAGATGCCCACCGGGTCATAATTTGGGATGAATGTCAATGTTTTAGAGAGGTCCCTTGTGACCCGTACTCTCGTCATACATCAACTGCACAAAAGCACTCAGCAGCTCTCTATGCTCAGGACCTCTGCCTTTGTGTGAGTAGAGTGTTTGTGTCTGTTGAGTTTTATTGTCATGTCTGTTTTTCTTTCTAATGAGCCGCAGCATTCAGTCCAGCCTCTTATCTCCACAGCCAGAGAGCTCTATTGTCTGCGCCGATAAATAATGCAGGAGCTGGTCTGTGATGGACGTCCTGTGCCTTTTGTAGTTTTATATCCAACACGGGACCTTTTAATGTAATTAGGCTGCTCAGACTGGGTGGGACAGACACGTTCTGCACTGTTTGCGGCTGCTTTTAATTAGAAGCGTTAAAGTTTTATCAACTGGACGCAATAATTTTCAGTTATTAAATTTATGGCACGCACTATAAATAATGTTTTATTGTCTGGAACTATTACATTATCACAAAACATTCTAATGGAATATTTGACCATTTTACATTCCTGAATTAGGAAAATTAATTCTAATATATTCTATTAAAAAAAAGCATAGTATTATTATTGTTATTGTCTAAAACATGCTGTGAAGCATTTATAAAAAATTATAATAATAGTTTTATATATAAATATATATATATATATTAATATTATCTACATATAAATACATACACATGGATGTATATATTTAAAAAAAATATGTTGTTTATATATTACATATAATTATGTATAATATAAATTATATGAATATGAATATACAGTAGACATGTAAATAGTTTTAATATACTATATGTGTGTGTGTTTGTGTGTGTTATAATATATACACAATAAATATACATAGAACACTTCTATTATGCAAACAAAAAATATTTTGTGTGCAATTAATCACGATTAATCAATTGACAATTTTTATTTAATATTAAACATTTTTTATTATTGATTTATTCATTCATAGTAATTATTACAATTATATACAATTAAATAATTAAAATTAATATTAAAATCAATTTTAATTAATTATTAAAAAATGGTCTGTTTTTCCGTTGAATAAAAGATTGAAAAAAATCCAATTTTAAAAAGATTATTTATGCTCTTACGTACTTTATGGTGCTGTAACAAAGTTATTTAGCCACTGTGGGACGAATAAAGTTATATCTTATCTGATGTTAGTTTTATTTAAAGTTTAATAAACGCATGATGTTTATGCACGAGTAATCATATTAAATAATTGTGATCTCATCAATGATTATGATTTTATTTTTTAGTGGTGCAGCCCTATCATGAACGTCATTTAATGTTTAGCGTCCTAGTAAATGTTATACACTCACATAAATAAAATAACATATTTTGTGACTTTTAAACCTTTCAGGCAGTTTGAATCATTTTCCTTCCATTATATAACAATTTGGAATAAGTAAAATGGGTTAAGAGTCGCGAAGTCTTCAGGAGATGCAGCTTGACAGAAAACATCTGTTTTCTCTCTGACCTCGTTGGATGGCTGTTTTGGCCTCCCCTGCAGGCAGACGGTCTGCCCACCAACTTCACCGAGACGCAAAGGCATAGCAGCATGAAAGCCAGCGAGATGAGAGGAGGCTGGATTAGCAGGGGTTAATTACAAGCCATTGAGAGCCGCTGCTATTACGGGGCAGTTCAGCCCTCAAAAGAGAGAGGAGCACAGGAGACGTTTCATGTCACTAATGTGCCTCTTTAAAGCCAATGAGAGTAATACAGCCCACGGTAAGAGCAAACGGTCTGGTGATGCTGTGAACGTGTCAAACAACTGGACAGTAATCCGGGAATATTATATGAGCTTCTGTAGATCAGAACGTTTCCTGTTTAAAACCTTTAAAATGTTCAAAATATTTTTAGTGTGGTAGACACAGACTTTGAGTCACAGATCATAAACATAAATTGACTGATGTGGCTTATTTTATTTTAATGTTTTGAAAATATGCCCATTTTGGGATTGTTTCCCTTCTATTTCAAAAGCAAACTCCTGAAGGAAGCATTGCGAATGTGAAGAAGTGCTTTATTCCATCAGTGAGTAAATCTCTCAGAGATGTGAGCATGTTTTAATTCAAGCCTCTGCTCAGCTATTATTAGCCCTGTTTCTGTCCTAAACACGGTGATCCAGCATTCAAATAGCTTTCACGCTGGTTCGGAAAGATCTATATAAGTGATGTAATGCATTTACAAGCCAACAATAGCCTTAAGTGCATAGTGATGTAGACAAGGCTAATAATAATGATGTGCTAATTATGAAACATACAACCGTTTCATCATCTGTGCACCATATTCTGCTTGCATTAACCTGACGGGTTATCTCATATTGCTTAACTCAAATTGTAGTAGATATTGGCTTATGTATCCAATGTATCTCTAATAGTGCTGTCAAACGATTTATTACATCCAAAAAAAAAGTAATATGGATGCATATCGATCACTATTAATCGTTTAACAGCACTTCTTTTATAACTTGCATGAGTAGGTTTTAATAATGTTTTAATGGTTTCTCTGATTTAAATTTAAATAGCAAGAACAGTGTTAGTTTTTCATTTATTGTCGCTTAAACATGTTTACCGTTGACCCTATGGCTTTATTAAAGTACCATATTATTTTAGTAAAAATATAGGATGCTAATTATTTGTTTAGGATTATGCACTGCACATACATGGAAATAATTGAACATTGTTCTATCATTAGAATTTTTATTTATTTATTTTTGATAAATTTCTCTGGTTCATCTAATACGGTTAATATATATTTGGAATATCATCAAACCAAAAATAGGCTTAAAAATAAAAGCCTACTGCTTAGCCCAACTGGCTTAACAAGTGGTGTTTTCTGAGTCCGGACCCCCTGTTGCTCACTTCTTTTCAGAAAGTCCCTAAATCCATGCTCAACACCTGTTCAGAATTCTTTCCCGGAACTTTCCCAAACAATGGCTGCTTTTCCCGGACTGTCTGACATCTGGAAAATGTTGCAGTTCTCCTTTTGACTGGATTTATAGCGAAGGGCTTCAGAGGGGGTCGAGGTACTTGAGAAGTGCTGTAGTATGTTAGAAAGTCATTTTAAATAAGTGCACAAGGTTTCTTTTATGTTAGGGAATTTTTGTTGTTTCATATTTGTTATTGCAGTTTTTTTTTTTTTTACTTTAAGTGAGAAAAATAGAGCTTGCTATTTACAGCACACACCAGTTTTTAGTTGCGGTAAACGACTGCTCCTCATAGTGAAACTGGCAAACAACACAGTTCTGCAGTAATCCCCATTTACTAGGTCACAGGGACATATTCACTGTGTATTGTCTTTTTTTTCCTGCGAGGGAGTACAAAAATAGCACTTTGATGCGTCATGTTTTGAATGTCTTCCTTTTCGGGATCATCCATGCAGTCAAAATAGTTTTAAGCTAGCTTTGCAATCATATTCTTCGAGTTGTTCGTGCTCTCTTAATGCATAAAGTCCTAAAAACCACTGCAGTGTGTTCAAAATTAAATGCAGTAAATGGTCCTACGTCTTAAAGGAAATGTTTTTTGGGGTCTCTAAAATATGGACGCAGTCATGCATTATTTAGCAAAGCCCTCAAGGAATGCAAATGTGGCATGTGGGTTAAGCTAATGCTGATGGTGAAGGCCATTACCTCTGCAGTCTGAACACACATGGTCACAGTTTCCCTTAATAGACTTTCTACATGCATCTGAGAGCAAATGGGCAAATTCCATGTGTAACATTCAGCATGTGTCATGCATAATGCATATTAATTCAAAGCCAAAACGCACTACATTTGGGCGGCGCATTTGTACGAGTGAACTGTTATTTAGGACTAGTTCAATAGGCGAGTGCTGTAAAGTCAACTCAGTCCATGCATAAGCTAATGGCACCGCCTGTGGCCCCAGACATGAATTTCTGCCAACTCCATCAGCTCAGCTTCAAAAGCTACAGGGACTTCTGTTTGCGCTGCCATATGGCCTACGCCTTGGGAGATCAGCTCTCCCTTGAGAATTGCTAAAAATTCTTAACTTTGTATCCCCTGTTTTTGTTTTCTCAGGGCTCCAGGTACAGCAGGAGAAGGACAGGACCTCTGTCTATCAAACTCTGAAGTGCCCCGGTGCCAGCTGTATAGGTCAACCCGACCGTAACGCCACAGGACAATAGGAGCCCAACCCAGAGACGGCTATCAAAAAGCAAATAATCAAGCTCATTAGCTCTCTTCCCCCCAAGACGACCTTCTCCTTCTCCGAGGAGGGGAAAAAAAGGCACTGGCAGCTATTTCTGATGCTCTGTGGTGAAGAGAACATCTCATTTGGGATTTAAGGATTGCGGAAAAAGGATTTCCCCATGCCCTGCCCGTTTATCCCGATGCCTGTATAAATATTGCATGGAGATATCGAATCATCCCTTTTCAAAAGAGACTAATTATAGCAAATCCCAACAGCCAGTCTGCTGCCCAAACCTCTGAGATTCTCAGAATGCCTAAAAATCTATATTGCTATAATTGGATCCCTAAAATTCGGAGACGCGTCAGATCTTAAAGAAGCATCAAACCAGTGGTTTCATCTCCTGGCAACTTCCTTGTGTTTTTTTGGGCAAGGCAGCTGCTTTGTCCTTTCTATTTGGATGCATTTTACTCCAAAATGAAGCCCTTAACTCCCATTGGTTCACCTTCTCCGCTGCGGCTCCTAAACAAGGGGCCCGATTACCTGCGTAGGCAGATGGATGCTGGAAGCAGGGGACACTCCGTCAGTGCCGTAGAGCGACTGGAAGCCGACAAGGCAAAGTACGTCAAGAGTCAACAGGTCATCAACACAAAGCAGGAGCCTGTGTTAGTTCCCTGTGCGACTCCTCCACCGGTGCCCCGTCGCAACTTTACAGTGTCCACTCCTTCAACGCCCGTTCTCCCGGTTCGGAATCAAACAGTGCCATTCTCTGCACCACCTCTTTTGCGGGACGAAAACGAGGACGACTCCAGGAAAGAGAACTGTCGGAACGAATCCGATGCGGAAACCAAGAACTGCAACAACGCAAACAAGCCTCCTGTACCTTCTCCAAGAACTCCATTAGTTGCTCCGCGTAGTGCACCGATAATGCGCAGGAGCAACGGCAAGCGCATGCTGCGTCCAGACTCCCTGGTCATTTACCGACAGAAGAAAGAGTGCAAGAGTCCCAGCGGAGGAGGAGAAAATGCCAACTTAGAGGTCAAGGGATACAGCTTCGTACGACGGCTCTTCCAGGGATCCATGCGCGAAAAGAGCAGTGGAAATGAGGCTCAGAAAATGGTGATAAACGAGGAGAAGGCTGCTTCCTCTCGAGACGGGGATTCGCGGATGTCCTGGTCCAACGATAAAGACACCGTCGATGGCGGGAATGAGACCAGGCGATCGAGCAAATCCGAGCGAGAGCATTCAATGCCCGAGACGCCAAACGATAACACTGGTTTTCAGGAGAAGCAATCGAAGAACTGCATGATCAACTGCATGATCAACAATAATGACATGGACCCATGGAAGCCAGTCGTTCCTCAGATGCGATCCGGTTTGAAACGCTCCAAGTCAGAATTGGGATTACGCTGCTCGATAGCCGTGTCCGAGCAGGAACGCTTCTTCGACTACTGTGGATTGGACCTGGATATGGTGGAAAGGCTTGGACCGGAGAACTTTCTAAACGGGGCGAGTTCGGTCGACACACTCTCGCTGCTACTGAGGAGTGTCGGAGGCGGCGGCTCGGAGCCCAGCGAGTTTTCCCGACACTCCGGTGAAGGGCTTTTCCAGGGGGAGCTCGCCGAGCAGATCCCTACAGGTGTGTCCATCATCGAGAGAAACGCACGGGTCATAAAATGGCTCTACAGTTGCAGGAACGCCGCCCAGGAGGGTCCTAAAGAGTCTACTGTTTGATTATCACGGTAACTCAACACGTGACTTTCTGGAGCCGTGTTGCAATCTGGAAAAACTATGCTGTATTTATTTCCCACGAGACATTTGTATTTAAGAGATTTGTTTGGCTTTCCAAAGCCAGTACGAGAACATTTGTGTTATTATGTGTAAGCCACATATGAAGCTGCAAACCGACACTTCCTTTCATGACCTACACTGTGGCTTTGTCAAAATCGCCCCCATACCCTCATTCACTATTCCCTACCTTACTTTACTAATATAGTCGACTGAAAGGAGTCGGTGCATTATGGGATTGAATGAGTGCACTCACTAATGTCCACTGCTGTTTCAGACTAGTGCACTATAGAGTGTAGGGGGCGATAATGATGTATATTAAGCGATGCCATCTCCTGTTCTCTGTAACTAGAAATAATCATGAGTCCGTCCTGTTACTTCTGTTCAGAAACGAGTGTTATTTGTTGAGCGTAACTTAAAGAACTTGTCACCCGATGAATAATTTAACATTGAAAACCACTAAGCTTTTTCTCTGGGGCTGGGAAACCGATGCATGAGTGTTAAATGAACCATGTGTACCTCATTTCCCAACTGTCCCAGTTTAGTTTGTGTGTTGCCTTTTTTTCCTTAAATGCAGGAGTTGGAACAAACACACAGAGGACCCCTGTGGGGATATTAATGCACTGAATTGGAGAAAGAGACGGAGTGAGAGCTATATATACTGCTATGAAACTTAATTTTAACACTGAGTGTATGCAAAAAAAAAAGGCAGGGCCTTAAAAACAACCTGATTTTGAGTTTTATTAACTTGTGCCAAAGAAATGTGCTGTGTACTGATCTTCGATATGTTCCAAACCCTATCGAGCGGCCTTGAGTTTGATATTAGCATGTTACTAAGCTAATAACTTGTGAAACTTTGGGTGAAAATGGCATGTTTTTATTAAAATGCAGAACAAAATATTTTTTCAGTATTGGGAAGGTTAGTTTGGAAATGTAATAGGTTACAGATTACAAGTTACCCCGTGTAAAATGTAAAAAATAGTGTTCCATTACTTTAATAAAGTAATATAGTAAGTGATTTTAATGTGTTTTGGAAATCTAAAATCTAACAATGCCTGGGAAAAACAGTTGCATTCTGGGAATGAAATCAATCAAGTCTGTACATGTGTGAAAATATTCACATGTAAGCCCTTTGTTACCATTTTCAACTGTAACTGATTTACACATGTATTCTTAGTAATTGTAACAGACTTACATTTATTTTGTAATTAAATTACATAATTACTTTACATGTAACTAGTAACTCCCCAATACTGATTTATAAACAACACACCTCCCATCTTTGCTTATAATGTTTTCCCTTATGCATTTTCAAATGGTCTTTTTCGTAAAGGATGCATGTGCAAATTTGATTTTGGCCACGACTTCATTGTACAAGGCATTGCAATTTTGCTCTAAACAGCAAATATTAATTTCTGAAAGGGACCAAAAGTAAACAATTGGTAGCTGCTCACTAGGGTTTGGAACAACCAAATACCTACAACATGCAAACTGGTTAATTTCATTACAACATTGCATCTATGGTTGCACCTGATTACTGTGATGATAAATAATGGTTGTTTGCACATTTCTCCACAACGCAAGTGACCGTTCCTATGCCGAAGCATTCTTCAGTATGCACTTGATTTTGCCGTTTCTGTGTTTAACTCTCAAAAGTACAGCTTTTAACAAATGAACAGTGAGAGACCTGCCGGGCAGACACACACTCCCAGTGTGTTTTCATATTGAAGGAGACTTCCAGAACTCCTACCATCTGAACGCATCAATCAGACACTGATTCTCCTTTGCTGTAACGAAGCCCTGGTCAGAGGCATTAATCAGGCTCTATGATACCACTGATAAATTAAGTTTGCTGTGGCATGCACAGGTCAGAGAAAGAACTGTGACCTTTCCTTTCAAACTTTTTCATCCCCAACAACCAAGATGCATTCAGTCTTCCACAGCACCCGAAAGCTCTCTCTCTCTTGCATGTTTACAGTCTATGTATATGTTTCTATAAAGAAGAATTTAGATTTCAAAAGAGATATTACAGAGAAAGTCCTAATAAAATCCTATTTCCAAACAACTGTGTGCATTTGTGTTTTGCGCCAATATATTCATATAGCTGTATGTTTCTGAGGGTATGCAAAAACTGTTAGTAATTTTTTTTTAAAAATTGCAATAATATTTCACAATATTACTGTATATTAATTTAAACAAATCCAGCCTTGGTGAGCATATGTATAAAAAAAATCACTGGAAATTCCTCTTTCTCTATACATTTTCTTAAATTCTTAAAGGTGCCATAGAATGGAAAACTGAATTGAGCTTGGCATGGTTGAATAATAAGAGTTGAGTACATGGACATAA
>JAUCMS010000028.1:20069320-20088284 GCA_032357445.1 Enteromius radiatus | reverse complement strand
ATATATATATATATATTTTTTTTTATATATATATATATATATATATATATATATATTTTTTTATAATTAAAATTATTTAATTTCTACATTAAAAATATTGTACAGCAAATAAAACTTGGTCAATATATTATAGTTTTGATACAACTGATGTCAAAAAATAACATTTTGACATGATTTTTTTCTTTTTCTTTGAACGTCTCAATTTATTTTTGATTCATGGGAAAGTGCAATCCATAAGCCCCTCCAGTCTTTTTCACTTTCCCAACACTTTGATTCTGTTCTAAAATTTCTTTAAGCATTATACGCTTGCATATTACGCCAGGGGATGAAAGAGCCGGTAATCTCTAGAAATCTATGAACAAGCAGGAAAGTTTCTCAGGAAGCAGCTCCTGTGACCTGCAGGCTAGGCTGCATAAATAATCAGCACATTTTCTTCCCACGTTCAACTATTCCCCAACATCACAGGTTTTTCTCTACACCTCGTGTTAAAGGACAGCCACTAAAGTGTAACCTGCATGCTTAGTCCAGTTGCTAGACTGCAAAGCTTTTACCGAGACATCAAACGGTAACAAATGGGCAATTGCGCCACATCAGAGAAGAAACGCAGGTGAGGAGGTCAACACTTCCCTGACATTTGTTCGCTGTAGTTTGTGTCTGTATCATGCGAAGCTACATCTGGCCTCAGGCGGCTCTGTGAGGTAAAACGGCACATGTATGTGTTGGTGTGGCTCTGTTCAGACACAGATCTTCCAGATGGACCTGTTGCCTGCACAGATGAGTCACAGACCCTCGCAAACGAGCCCATGTCACCCACGGGTGCTGGCAGGCATGTCTGTCTGCAGCGCGGGGCGGCTTTACGTGAGGATGACTAAAGTCTGGGCTGAGCTGGTATGTGTTTTATTATGCTTGTCTTGTAATTTCACTCGAGGTGATGTCTTACCTCACAAGAGGCCGAGACATCAACAAACTCTGGGCTGGAAGTAAGCGAAATGCAGAAAGATTTCAGTTCTAAAAAAAAAAACTAATAATAATAATAATTATCATTTATTTTAAAATCTAATGAGAAAAATAAGAAATTATATCTTGCATAAAAAATGTAATTATAATAAATGTACTTGTTTTAATAATAATAATAATAATATTGTTTAATTTGTGCCTTTCCAGAACTCACTTTACCACTGTGGTAAAATAGACAAAAACTTAATTTTTTTATTTACAAAAATTATTATTTTTTAAATTGACCATTTATTTTGTATATATATGTGTGTTTATATATATAAAGCACATTTAACCTCCAAATTATTTTTGTAGTTTGCATTATACTTATGGTTATGATATTGAGGTGTGTATATTGTCATTAAAACACACATATATATATATATATATATAAATAAAAGTTAAATTATGTTACAAATTTTTCTTTCACAAGGTTTATGCAAAAAAAATATATATATAATAAATGCGGTACAACAAATAAAACTATAAAAAAGAAATGTTTAATTATAAGTGTAATTGTCATTTCAATGTCAACATGCAAAAATATGCTACTACAAAGTAAAAAAAAATATTCTGATTTAGTTCATTTAATGCATTAAAATAAATTTAATTCATAAAATAATGCGTAAAAACATTGTTGTTTTAATATTAATATAGTAGTAGTAGTAATATTTATAAAGACACATAACGTTACATTTGAAGTGTATCCATAGGAAAGGGCAATTGAGAAAAACTGAAAGTCAATACATTCCCATTAGCATGATCTGTCTGCTGTAATGAGTTATTGTTGCAGGGCTGTAACCTCTTCTCACAACACCTGTATGAGAAAAAACATACCTGCAGGCCATAAAGTATGTAAGCGTAGCTACCAAATCCTGCATGGAGCCATATGTTATGACAGGCTTAGAGAGGGTTATATTACTGTGAGACAATAAAAACAGCAGTTCCAGTCTGTCTCATGGATCACAGCAGAGACAATAGTTGACCTCTAATGGAGTCATGAACGTGACATTTACCACGGTTTCCACCATAATACTAGCCGTTTATTGTTTGGACAATAAAATTGGGGTAACAAACGTGAAATTAGCCAAAGACGTCACACTGTTTAGCCTACTTACCTTCTGGTTTTAAGTAGAAGTGCTTAGGCCAGGTCGAAACAACTGCAAAATGCAAAATGTCAGTCAATTTTCGAGCTTGTGCACACTTGTGAGAACATAAACAAAACACGTTTTGATTTCTGGTACAATATGCTTCTTCCAACTTCTTGTTCGGTTCGTGAACGAATCGTTCTTTTGAACCGAATCGTCGAGTGCGCGCCAAACCTTGTGAGAAGAATATGAACAAAACATGCTTTCTTGTACAGTATGACACTGCTTAGGTACCATCTCAGCAACTAGTTATGCTGCTCGGTCCGTAAACTTATCGGTTTGGGGGGGGTTTAATTGAACAATAAATGAACCAATTCACCAAATCGGACTGAATCGTCTGAATCAGCTCACGACTCGAGTCAACATTAATCCACAAGTTACTCAATTAAAAAAAGAAATCCCAGACAGTAACTCAGAAATTAAATAGAAATTCATATCACAAACGCATTTCACATCACATATATTTATGATAATTTAGTAGTAAAATCCACAATGATGGGTCAATGTTAAAACAGCTGTATGGCTATAAATTTAAGACCTTGCTTGTATTATTTATGGACCATCTAAGCCATAGACATATATATGTCTATGGCTTAGATGATTCATAAATAAATGTCCTAGCAACTAGCTTCATGATGTTCGTGAACGAATCGTTTCTCGAACCGATTCTTTTTAGTGAATCACCTGAAATAGGCCTAGAGTCGTTTCAGTCTACTAACTTTCGGACGTTCCTGACAGCCAAAAAGTAAATATCCCATATTCATATTACATATTACTTCCCATCACCTAGTTTGCTGATAAGTTATGTTGAAATATTATTTTTTTCCCCAGTCATTTTGGTGTTGTTTGTTATAGCCTGCACTGACACCTGCAGTTCATTATTGGCATATATATTCGCACTATAACCCTCAAAACCAATATTAATATATAATATATATATATATATAATAAGTAATATTATTCAGATATAATAAAATCTTAAAACACAACTTAAATCTTTTGCAACATAACTTTATTATATCATAAAATAAAACATCAAAGCAGGAAAACTCATCATTCAATGACTTCTGACAACAGAGCAAAGACAGAGAGACTCAATGACAGCAGACACAAAGCACCTTTGAGACATTGTGCACAAACACTTATATTAGACTTCAGGACTTGAGAGACAAAACAAGAACATGGTGAAACAGACAGCACACTGCATGAAACTACACCAGACACATATTTTGTAAACTTACACCCTTTAAAATAAAATAAAATAAAACTTTAAAATAAACACTCCTCAACTGGATCAATTGCATTTCTGATAATACAATACATAAAAAGTATTGTACATGATATACACTTCATCATTGATCTGATTCATACTACTTTTTTTCTTTGGTGATATTCTTCCTCTGGGGTTTTCAGAATGCATTTAATCTTAATGTTTACTGGGCTAATTATTATTGCACTGAATCTTTAATTACTTACACCTGATGACATGAATCAATTAAATTAATAAATGTATTCACCTCATTATGTCATCATTCACTTCTAGATTATTTGGCCGGTTGCAGTGAATGGTCGCTAGGCTGACTGCCAGGTCATTGCTAGGGTATTCAGAATAGTTGCTGCTGGTTGCTAGGGTGTTGCTAAGCTGTTCTGACTGGTTGCTAGGGTGTTACAAGGTGCTGTCATTGAGCTTAAACTTCTTTGTAGGAGAATGATTTCACTTGGGAAAAAAAATTATTTTAAATATGTTTTACTTTAATTTGCACAATTAACAGGGTTTTGACAAATATTATTTGGGTTAGAATGTTTTTTTTTTTTTAATCAAGTTACTTTTGATCTATATATCTATCTATCTATCTATCTATCTATCTATCTATCTATCTATCTATCTATCTATATGCTGTATTATTGAGTTGAACTACTTTATAAGGGACTGATGTCACTAACTTTATTAAAATATTATACAGTTGTTAATATATTACTTTTTCCCCAAGTTATATTAAACTTTAATCTAATTCCCTGATTTTGTCATTTCCATTTTTGTTTGTCTTTTTCAAGTGTGCATGAAGTGTGTAATGTTTGAACTGCAAAAATAACAATTATTCAACATTTTAGCAATAAAAATGCTTGCAAGGGTATGTCTAGGCAGCATTACTAAAATTAAACTTCTTACTAGGAAACGATTTTATTTTAATGATAGTTTTTGTCAAATATTCTCGGGTTAGAAGTTTTTCATTGAGCTTTATCTATATATTAATACTTTTTTTTTTACAGTGTTTTTAAGTGAAGTGTGTAATTTCTTCTGCGCCAGATGGAATGATGATGATTCCGTATTGTATCGCACAAAATCACACACATTTACTGAACAGACGTTTCCCATATCCAGCAGTTCCAACATGAATGCCAACCAGTTCAAGCCCAGAGAGGCCACAGTGTGTCGGTCACGCTCCATGCTTTTAAACGGGTTTAGTGAAAAGCGATCTCCGTACATCTGTGTGATAAGGCTCGTATGAAGCACTGTGGCCCCTGTGGTCTGAACTGTGATAACCTGCTCTTTCTGTTGGCTAGTTACTCTTGGCCATGCTTTTAGTCTTCAGCTCAGCCAGTTTGCTGGTGACAAAGTTCCACTTGAAGGCCGGAGTGTCTTCACTCTCTCCTCCGAGCGTGGCGTATTTGGAGAAGCTGTTTCCTGTGGCGGCATCACCCGCCTCGGCCTCCTGCCCGACCTGCTGTTCTCCATCTTCTGCTCTCGCCCCGCTCTCGCTGCACACCTCCTGACCGCCCTCGCCTCCTGCCTCCGCGGCCTCCGCTTGCTTCATCGCGGCCGCTTGGTTCCACTTAGTTGCAAAGTTATCCCAGAATCCAGTGCTGCGCTTGTTGAGTCGAGGAGGCTCTTCAGGCTTCACCGCCAGTGGACTGGAAAGATGATAATAGCAACATTTTGATTATTTCGTTTTGTACTGTTCAAAAATGTAAAGTTCAATCAAACTGCAGTTGTTGTTGTTTTTTTTACTAGGTTAAAAAACCCAAATAACTAACTAAAATGTGATAGCATAATAAAAATAATAAAAAAGCACTTATCTGTTTTTGCTAATAAATTCCTCAAATAAATATTTTATGTATGTGTGTGTGTCTTTATTTATTTATTCAGCTAGGATGCATTCAATTGATTAAAAGTGACAGTAAAGACATTTATAATACCACAAAAGTTTTCTATTGCAAATAAATGCTGTTCTTGTGATTGTTTTATTCATCAAATAATTTTTCACAAGAAATATATTCATATTAGCAATGTATTTTTAAAGAAATTAATATTTTGTCTTCAGCTAGGGTGCATTAAATTTACCAAAGTGAGAGCAAAGACATTTATATTGTTACTATTTCAAATTTTCATTTTTTTTTCATTCATCAAGATTTCTGCCGTACAACTGTTTTCAATATAGACGATAATCACAAATGTTTCTTGAACAGTAATTCAGTATATTATTATGATTTCTGAAGGATCATGTGACTCTGAAGACCGGAGTAATGATGCTGAAAATACAGCTTTGAACACAGGAGTAAATTGCACTTTATGACTTATTCAAAGAGACACTGTAATGATATTTCACAATATTTCTGATCAGATATGTGCAGACCTGATTAAAGTATTAAAGTATCTTACAGACCCCAAACATGAGAACAATAATTTAAATCCTAAAAATGTAAGTATATATAAAATGTAAGGAGGCTATAGAACAATCAGTGACTGAAACATTTGGTCACAATGCTTTCCCAGTGAAAAAATGAACTAAATGCATCAGGATACTCACTGATCTGCTGCAGGCTGATTGTCTGCCTCCAGAAGCTGGTGTTCATCATCCTTGTTGAATAGAGACGAAACACTTTTCCAACCTTTAGCTCCGGCTCCCTGCATCTGAGCAATGAACACAATGCGTCAGACCAACAAACAAGCTGTTTCAACAATAACCTGTAGAACATATTATAATTGCATAACAACTTTTTTTGTTAAACATCTGTGGATACATTTACTACACCTGTGTCTAAAGCACACTTTGTAGTATTTTGTTTTCTTTCTAGCTAGCAGAAACTACATTTTATTCAATAAAATAATGATTAATAATATTTACTCTCTTGGCCAGCTGTGTCATTGGACTGGGCCCTTCATCAGACGGGATAGGCGTGATATCTTCAGCAGCATCGGTGACCTTCACAGACAAACATTAATCAAAGAGAAAGTTATACTGATAAGTGAGAGGTAAAAACAAACAGTAGATATGTGAGTTACAGAAGGTGAAACTGTATTACACTATACTTATTCAAAAGTTTTATAATCTGGTAAACAAAATAGCTTTTAGCTCTTTTTGCAGATAAAACTAGCTTAGGCTATATACATGAATGTGATGAAAATTAACATTTTGTCTCCCTCGTGTGGTGAAACTACATCAAGGTCATTTTAACTCCAGTGTGAATGGTGAAACAGACAAATTTGTCAAATTTTCAGACAAATATGTCAAAATAATACCATTATCAAAGCAGCGCTATATTTAATTTATGATAGGAATGAAAATGAGGCCGTGAGAGACTGAAGTACAGCGCGTTCAATTAAATGTAAATTAGCCTACTGTTGTTTAACAACATGCCGACTATTCAGCTTTGTCTTTCTAAATATAACTTCAAGAACGGTAAAAAGCGATTTTAAATGCTATTGTAAAGACTACAGGGGTGTTTAAACTAAAAACGGAATGTATTTTGGAGGTTTATTTATGACAACTGCATTTTGCCTGAAAAGGCAAACTTTTGAAAACGGCAAAAAGGCAAACTCTTTTTGTTTTTGTTAGTTTTTTTTTTTGTTGTTGTCTCCGTGTAAAATACAAAAACTATAATTTATAAAAAAAAAACAAACAAAAAAAAAAAACCTGCGCATGCGTATTACGTGTTTAGTGCGCAGACATGCTAAGTGAACGGTAATGGTAAAGTTCTCGTATTTACAACTTTTAATTTTTAGTACTTTGTTGTCACGTAGCTAACTGTAGGCTACCCAAAGTTGATGCAGCTATCACAGCCTCGTTTTCATCCGCATTAAATTTAATATGGCGTCTAACCTAAGTTATCTGTCTAAATTAAAACGATCAGACTAGTTCAGCTGGTGGCCAGACAAGCAAACTAATTTAGTTTGTTTAAAAAAATAAACATGTAAATAAAAAAAATGAATGGCATATCATTTGATAACAACACATTTCGAACAGCTTACTATGCATAATTTTTTTCAAGGGGATGCAGTGTTTATCTTGACTAAGCTGCAGGAATCTGTTGGCATTGCTGTGTTGTAGCAGGCTGTGGAAACTATGCAAGTTCACTGGTAAGTGAGAGGTCACACAGACAGCCGAGAACTGTGGGGAATCCGCCAACAAGCCCAACACACCCTAGTGTATGCTATCCGTCTCCGATCTATCGCTGGAATGCCATCCTATTCCTATCACCCCTTTAGATCTAGTTACAGGCCTTTGAAAAGTGGGTCAAGGTTTCCCTTGATCAGATACATGAAAGAATGTTTTAAATATTTTAACCCTAACCCATCCTGACACCCAGAATTGCATTTATTAGGTTTTTAAATACACATACTCTATCCAATTAACATTTTTGTGAAAAAGTTTTGTGCTATTATTTCTTAGGGTAGCTTCACTCTTAAATATAAATGTTCCAAAAGGGTGTTTTTATCGAAGAACCATTTTTATTCCCAAAATAACCATTTTGAAGAACATTTAAAAAATCTAAAGAACCTTTTTTGAATATTAAGAACCTTTTCTGCATTTAAAACATTCAAGGTTCTTCATATAGTCTTTAAGAGTATGAAGTGATCAGAGGCCAGAAAATAGACTGAAATAAATTGTAGTATGCATATTATTTAAAATGTTATTTGTAATACTGCTGGTTTATCCCACACTTTTCTAGATATAGGGATTTGTCAATGAACAACTCATTGGTCTGTGCAAATATTTGTCATTGTAGTAGTTGAAATTTAGGATTTAGTTGTTCTTTTCTTCATTTAAATGATTGGAGTACTGAAAAGGTTGCCCTCTCATTGCAAACCAGTTTCTTAGAGTTGCCATATAAACACACTCAAATGTAGGCCTAAATTTAATATTTATGCATGTAAACATTTCCATGTATTAATAAACATGTGTTTTAAATAAATAATTAACAGGTTTATGTGTGATCAATAAATCAAGTTAGTTTCAGTCTTATATATTTTAACTCATTTTAACTTTTGCATGGTCCACAACTATTTAAATTTTTTTTCCCACTTTTTTTCCAAATGCATGTTGACTCATATCTTAGCCCATGTTGAGCTCAGGTTCAGTGGATTTACCTCTTCTACCACGTCTTCCTCCATCTCCGGGTTCAGGGTCTTCATGACCTTACTCTTATAGACTTTCCACAGGGGATTCATGACGGACGCCTTCAAAATATCCGCAGTTGTGTGCAAAAATTCATAAAACAGTCCAAGGTATCTCTACGCCACCATCAACAAACTCCCAGCCTTAGTTTAGATCTCCGTCTTTAACAAAACCCCAGTTCCATCAGTAAGAGACAGTCAGTGTTCAGTGCAAAAAGAAAACCAGCTTCTCCTCATTGTCTTTATGCCCACACTTTATATGAAAAGAAAAACTTCTTGGGCTGCTGGTTGAGTTCTTGAATTCAGTGAAGTAGATGAAAGAGGCAGTTTCGGCAGTGAACACACACACACACACACACACTGTGACACGGCTCAAAAGCCCAGCATCGGTTACCTGGAAACAGGTGTTGGTTTCCTACTGAATATTTCAAGCAGCTCCGCTAATAGTTGAGCTTCATTGTTGGCTGCTTTAAGAAGAGCAGGCCATGTAACACTAACCCAGCTGAATCAACATATACAGATGCCATGTTTCAGTGGCCAATAAGGTCAGATCTTCATATAGTGACAGTGTGCTATGATATTATTATTTAAAGCCTTCAATAATTATTTTCTGAAAACACCAAAACAGGTGTGAGGTTTTAAATGCGCCCATTCGCATTTTTTTTTTTTTTTTTGCCATTTTAAATTTTTTTTTTCATTACTTGAAATGAAGATTAAAAAAAAAAAAAATGCCTGCAACTAACTGTTACAAATTTGTAATTTAAATATATTTAAAGGTACAGAAATAAAGCTAAATATAAATATTAAAATATTTGTAGCTGAAGAAAATAACAAAAGCATGCACATAACAGATTTACAATTACAAATTAAAATGGAAAATATTTTTTAAAATAATGTAAAAATTTTAATGATAGTATATAAATAATTCGGTCAATTTCTTTTATTACTGTAATATTTTTTCCTTATTTTAATCATACATTAAAGGCAGAATAACAAATTATATCAATATATATATAAATATTAAGCAATTTAATTAAAACCATGAATATCTATCCATCCATCCACCCCTTTTAAAATGAATAAAAAACATAACTGGCTACAGATCAGTAGACAAACATTTAAGAAAGTGTACAATTATAACGGGAACAGAAGCAGGGATGGCAGCGAGCAGTGTTTAACATCAACTCTCCACCTCTGTGTTTTCACTAACCTGTGCTTTCATAATTACTATAGAGGCCTGTGCGCGTCAGTCATAGAATCCAGCTAATCGAATGATAACGTTTGTTGTGTAATTTCACCTGACACATTAGTTTCCTGTAGCTCGTTTCTTGTTAACCTGATCTGAAGTTGCCAGCGCAATATATGGAGACAGACATTATTAAAAATGCATGAGGTGTCACTTAACTTTGGAGCATCCGTGGAGGTTGCTGATATACTGGAGGATGATTTTTAGTTTACAATTTATAGATAGCCATGTAACATCATTCATTGACGTGTAACATCAAGGCCTGGATTTGAAGCTGCAGCAGCTCAAGTCTCAAAGCATTTAACGGCAATAATGCGACTTTTCATCATTTACTTGCCAGTTTCTTTAAGGTTTGAAACCAGTAGGTTGTGAGTTAGAAACACTGTATATTAGAAAGACGCACATGGAAGATCTCTCAGCGCTCTTGATGTGCTGCATTGAGTTTCACTGGTTTCCATTATTCAGAGGGCTCTGGCACAGCTATTCATGCCTGGGAACCAAATCCTGTCCTCCTGTCACAACCAGATCAACCAATCAGAGCAACAGTCCCAAAATGACTACAGGCTATAATCAAATGATTGGCATGCAAACTTATATTTGCTAAACCAGTATAGAAATGTATATTTGCTGAAAAGTCACTCCAAGATGTACAGAAGATCAGTGTGTTTCTATGGCAGAGCACTTGCTCACCAATAAATCCTCTGCAGTGAATGGGTGCCGTCAGAATGAGAGTCCAAACAACTGATCAAATCCTCAGAAGTAATCCACGTGACTCCAGTCTGTCGATTAACATCCTGTGAATTGAAAAGCTGCATGTTTGTGCAAACAAATCCAAAATTACAAGGTTTTTAACTGTTGCTTCTGGCTAAAATAAGAGTCCTTTATCCTTAATATTGTTTCCTCCAGTGAAAAAGTGGTCTAAATCAAGAGAGAAATATACACAGATCAAGCACCATTTACAAGCCAAAACAAATATGTGTGTGGATCTTATGGACTCATAAGAAAGCAACAGTTTAAATTAAATATGCTTTAATGATGATTCATTTCTTACAAAATGCCATTTTTTGCTTCTAAAGACGTTATTTCTATTTATGGATTATGGACTATTTTAGTCTGAAACAATGTTTACTGATGGACGGGAGCGGTGTGGATTATTGTGATGTTTTTATCAGCTGTTTGGACTCTCCTTCTGACGGCACCCATTCACACCCATTGCTGAGACACTGATGCAATGCTCCATTTCCCCAGATCTGATGAAGAAACAAACTCCACATCAACATCTCGGACAGCTTGAGGGTAAATACTTTTTTTTTTTTTTAGCAAATTTTCCTTTTTGGGTGAACTATTCCTTTAAATGAATCATTCACCCAAACATGACAATTATGTCATTAAAATAGAGTATGTGTGGGTTGTTTGTAGTATTGTACAATTGTGAACAATCCTTTAACATACAATGAAGTCATTTAGTAAATGTCCCGACTGGGGTGTGTGGAAACTAATGTCATTGCCCTGCTATAGTTTGCAGGTGGGGCCCTAGAAACCATGAGATAGCACAAAAACATCTCACTGACAGGATTGAGCATGACTTATAAGCAGAAACAAGAAGTTTAAAGCTCTGCATACATCAAAAGAATTACATCTGACAGACCTGACATCATAATATGGCATCCGCTAAAACCAATCTGTTATGGGTTCACCAAAGAGCTAAAGAGAGCGGCGCGACTGAAGAAGGCACACAATAGGGTTTTTGTGACAAAACCTAAAATCTTATCAAAGAAGGTTTTGTAAAGTCAAAACTTTAACTATTTGACTTCAAATCAAAGCTGCTGACAAAAAGCGTGGTGAGGATAACATCATGTTTACGCACCTATGTGAACTAACAGTAGCACCCACATGACTCAACTGTCATCAACTTATTTTACCTTTATTTAAACAAGCAACTTCAGGACATGACTCTGATTTGCAACGACGCCCTGAGTGAGAATGCGGTGGGAAAAGCCTTTTTAACAACATTAATATAAAAAACTTGATAACACTTTAGGTTCAATATAGTTACAGTTTTTCTCGATTGCTAAGACACATTCCTGGAAAGCTGCTCTCCTTTTCCCTAAACTGTGACCACAAAACCCAATTTTCAAGCTACATTCACAAAACCTCTGACTCTTCTTGCAAAACCAAACTTTCACCCCAAAACTGTGCTCAAAACTGAACTATGCTGTCAAATCATGCCTCGAGTCAATCTAAATTAAATACTGTAGTGAGTAGTCACTAAACGCTACATAGAAAAAAGGAAAACACAATGCTCAGGACATGAAGCGGCACAAATAAATGTTGATTTAGGCTAAATGCATGTTGCAAAACAAAATACCTGGGCATTTTTAACACTTGTACATAGAAAAAATAACTTAAAAAAGTAGAGGCAGAGGAAGAGGAAGACAGAGAGAGAGAGAGAGAGAGAGAGAGGAGGACCTGGTCGAAGAGGCCATGCAAGGACCATTATTTCTGATGATATAAGAGCAACCGACTCCTCTCTCTTTTTGACTCTCATTGCCTCCATGCTTGCAAAGTTCACAAAATGGCTTACCTGAGGCCTATTTATATTTTTGCTAAGGCTCAGACGGATTGGTTTTTTTGTGCAGGTGATTTCAGATGTGTATCTAGGTGTCTATAATTGCCAGATGAGGTTTGCTTTTTGTTTTCCCAATGATAACAGGTGATTTTGTTTTTGAACAAAGTGTCTAATGTAAGAAAATGTGTTTCGCAATAAAGCTGAAAATGTGTTTAAGCTATGGTTACACCGTATTTAAGGTAAGCTACAAGAAGTTTATTTAGTTAAGTAGGTATTGAGGCTTTGCTCTAAACATTTGGTTTTAGTGTGTGAACTGTAATGGGGATTTTAAAAGTCCTGTTTCCACCTCATCAGCTTATTACTGTACACAATATAATTACATAAATGTCTTTTTTTCAGCTATGCACTTTAATTTCCCTTTTGATTTCCTTTTTTTATGTGAAGGTCACATTACTGTCCTAAATACCTTTAACCCTGCCTTTAATATGAGTTTTTGTATGTTTGTTTGACTAATTTTAAAACGGCATTTATCTATAGATTTTATTGTTTTGTTCTTACCTGAAACTTGCTAGGCCAGTATATGCATATTATTACATACACTGTATAACCTATTTTTGTAAGCAATCTCGCAATCATTTTGCCACTAAAAATTATTTTGTTTGTTTACTTCAGTTATCAGTGATCTTCACATGTGATCAAAGTATTGAATGTTAAATATAAAATATGACAGAATATTTAATTATGTTTAATTTCTTGTTTATTATTACAAAAATGTAACATTTTGTTATTTATCTATGCGAAAATGAAAAGATAGAGTCAATAAAAAGTAACTGTAACAGTGAGGTTGAGCTATAAGCATAATATATCATACAAAGTGTTTGTTTTGTCAGTGTCAGATATGTATTAGTTTGTCAATGAGAGAAACAATAATTCAAATCCAGGGTTTATAGTTTCAGGCTTCCAGGAGGGCTGGATCTGGATTAAAGCCTGGGCAGGTTTATAGGGTGAGGCATCGTTTATTAGAAAGACGCCCATGACAGAAAATTCACACACCTCAGACACACGGGGAACTGCTGATTATTCTAGTTACAGCTTCTGTTGAGTGCTGTTCGTTAGAGGTACAGAATCACCAGATTTGAGATATTTGTGTGCAATGATGAAGAAGATATTACTGTTGTTTAAACTATTGCTATGTCTCACTCAGCTTGTGAAAATGGAGCCTTTGTCTGCAGCAAACACACAGTTCTCTCTAAACCTCTTCAAGAAGATCAGCGGAGGAAACGCTTCAGGAAATGTGTTCTACTCTCCAATCAGCATCTCCTCGGCTCTGGCCATGGTGTCGCTCGGAGCTAAAGGAAACACAGCGGCGCAGATGTTTAAGGTGATCTTTTGGACCAATATTGACTTCCATATTGTTTCAGATAGGACTAAATGCTCAATCTGTGTCTTTTCAGTTGAATGAATCAAAATGGTGTTTGAAGCACCATTTTAAACTATTTGACAAATTCATTCACAGTTTACCTCCATAGTGAGGTTGCCTTTAATAATACTAGTACCCAAAAATGCTGTAGGTTTTGGGTTTTACTAATCCTGCCAAGCCTGACGCAGCAACTCCAGTTCCTCCTCAACAACCCCAGAAGCCCCAGATATCCTGCGGGGTCAAGGGTCAACATGAACCATCAATGACACAGCAAACCCAGACGCCTGAGCTACCTCCTGCACTCAAGGTTCAGTATGAGTATTCACATGAAACGCTAACTTTATGTCTTTTATGATTGGTGCATGTAGATTTTGAGCTTATCTAATTAAACTCGATATTACTGATGCCAACAGAAATCTCCTGCTCAGTCAACACCTGGACAAAAGACTGAGGATCAGATTCATTCCAGCTTCAACAAGCTCATGAGTGAGCTGAAGAAACCAGGAGCACCGTATGTGTTGAGTCTCGCCAACCGCCTCTACGGAGAGCAATCCTACCAGTTTGTGGAGGTAAGACGCAAAGCAAGTAAGGCTTCAGAGTCCTGGAAATTTCTCAACACTAATTTAATTTGCTCCACATTTTTACAGAAATTCCTTAATGATGCAAAAAAATACTATGAAGCCGGACTGGAGAAGGTGGACTTCAAGATGAAATCAGAGGCTGCACGTGCCAACATCAACAAATGGGTGGAGAAAAACACTCAAGGTGAAAACAACCTTTTAGCAATTTTACGTTTTTGGCAGCACTAAATGGCTACATGTTTGGCTACATGGGATGTTGAATTGAGCTCAATCAAACCAACCAGTTCAGTTCAAACCAATGCTCAAAGTGGCCAATGCACATTTATATTTTAGAGAAGATTAAGGACTTGATGCCACAGGGAGCCATCGATGCCACGACGAGACTGGTCTTGGTGAACGCCATCTACTTCAAGGGGAACTGGGAGAAGAAATTCCCAAAGGAAGCCACCAGAGACGGACAGTTCAAGCTGAACAAGGTGAGACTTCATGCTCTTTTTTTTAACAGTCATGAAATATGAGGACTTCTTTCTATTAATCTATTATTGCTTTCCAGACTCAAACTAAGCCAGTGAAGATGATGCGACAGAAGTCAAAGTTTCCTCTGGCCTTCATCCCGGAGATCAACAGTCAGGTTCTGGAGCTGCCGTATGTCGGGAAGAATCTCAGTATGTTGATCGTCCTTCCTAACGAGATTCAAGACGAAACCACTGGCCTTCAGAAGGTGAGACAGCAGAGTTTATATGGTGTGTTTTTCAATATTTGGAATTGCTATTTGCTGCATAATATATAAATCCTTTAAGTGTTACTGTCTGCACGACTTTTAATATATTTTTGAATGAAATTCAAAGTTTCTATTATTATCCAGCTTGAAAAGGCACTGACCTACGAGAAACTCATGGAGTGGGCCAAACCCAGTAAGATGCTTCAAGAGGAAGTTCAAGTATCTCTGCCCAAATTTAAGATGGCAGAAACCTACGAGATGGTGCAGTTTCTGCGCAGCATGGGAATGGAGGATGTGTTTGATTATGGGAAGGTCAATCTTTCAGGCATGTCGCCCAACAAAGACCTGGTGGTGTCGGGGGTGATTCATAAAGCCTTTGTTGAAGTAAACGAGGAAGGAACCGAAGCAGCTGCAGCCACCGGCATCACCGTCACAACAACATCAATGCCATTACCCCCCAAAACCTTTACTGCAGATCATCCGTTCCTTTTCTTCATCCGCCATAATGCCTCCAACAGCATTCTGTTTTCTGGACGCTTCTGCTCTCCTTGAAGATGGCAGTGATGATGCAGTGATAATACCAAGTGTTTGCATCGCTCTCTTTTTCTCCCATGCATTGCACTGTAACAAAATCATGACAAAAACACATTACAGTAAATAAACATGAGATGAATAAAACAGTTTAACGTCTTTTTGTAACATACGGTGTACAGCAATTACAACTTTTTTTTAACAAGTTTTTATAAGTTAATCTTTACTATTTCTAAATAGGCTTGAGTGAAGAACAGTATACAGTACTTACTTTGTGTTTATGTGAATACTCACGAATATTTACATTGTATCTATTTCTTGTTTGTTGTAATGAGAGGTTTCATTGTTCATTTTGACTTTGACTCAGTACTGGACAAATACACTTCACTATGAATTTGTGTATTCAATAAATTCAGTGTGAAATATGCAGGGTTACTACACATTTTCCATTTAAAAATGTCATATTCTTCCAGATTATCAGGCCGCATTTAACAAACGCTTCTTACAGCACTATTTTCCGCTTTGTATTTGCATGTACAGTCATCTGTCAATACTTTCAGTTTTCGCATGGGCTTTTTATTAGATTGTTTTTGTCACGGTGTTGGTGCAGGAAAGCATGAGCAGAGATGCAACTTCAGAAAACAACAAATCTTTAACATCCAGGGCGTGCATGCAGGGTAGCGCACACACAGTAACCTTAAAACCAGACACATACTGAACTCAAGAGAACTTATAAAGGAGAGGAAATGAAAGCAAACGAGCACGACACACCTGCACTTAATTACATAATTAACAGAAGAGAGAAACTAGGTCAAACATAGACAGAGCACATGGGGAGTGAAAACAATAACAAATAGTGCAGGGCGGGACAGGTTGGAAGTGAAAACATACAGAGCGCCTAAAATAATAACTAAAATAAACGTTAAATAACAATAAAATACAGACTTTTGCATGCACACAAGAAACTTTTTGTGCCTTTGAGAAACTATTCATGTGCACATGGCAAATTTTTTACATGCTTTCAACTTCTAGTTTTATATAACCTATTTCCTTTGTGCATCACTACCATCTTACTGTGAATAAAACAAGAGCATGTACACGAATTAAGAGATCTACTTGTTCAAAATGTGACATTCCTTATAGCAATAACTCTAATATCTAGGCCTAATGTTCACTTTAACACTGTGGTTGTGGAGAAACCATGACACGAACTGGGCTGATGGCATAATACAACTGTATGCATTGCCCTATTTGGGGATCTATAACACTGATACAGTAAAAAGGTGATAAAAATGTGTTTTTTGTTAGGGAAGTATGTCATATTTCAAGGTCTTAGGTCTCTTTAATGCATACTCTGCCAAAGTCAAGAAACCACACTGCACAACACCCTGATGGCCCAATAAGTGACTCATTGCACATTGTCCTATATGCTATATAAGTTTAATGGCTTCTCATGTGCACAAAAATGTTTGTATTGCTTTAGAAACAAAGTTTTTTAAAAGATGTTTTGAAATGCAAAGAAGCTGCTGCAGTTTTTTTCTTGTGTTTTTTTTTTTCTTGTGTCAAAGAGGCAGGTGTGGCTCACAAGCCATTGGTTCCTGACTGCTGAGCTCATCTGTTACGGGCTGCACAGACACCAGGATTTAAAATGACAAATTGTGAAAGATACAATTTAGATTGATCGTTCTTTCCATTATATGACTTCTATGATAGGAGTGAAATGAAAACTGAATCATTCAGTTTGTGTCTGATGGTGTTCCAAGTGGATAAATGTAACAATATCTAATAGAAACGTTCATTTATATTTTAGGCTGGCCTTGGATAAACAGTTTAGGGCGAGGCTTCATTTATTAGCAAGACACCCATAACAATTGATTCATTCACCTCAGACTCGCTGAGAAACTTCAAGATCACTCCAGGTAATGCTTGTTTGTTAGAGGCACTTTTCTATATGCAGTTTGAATACAATAATATAATTTATTGATGTTAATTAAACTACTACAGCCTGAAAAAAATGGAGCGTTTGTCTGCAGCAAACACGCAGTTTTCTCTAAACCTGTTTAAGAAGATCAATGAAGGAAACGCTTCAGGAAATGTGTTCTACTCTCCGATCAGCATCTCCTCGGCTCTGGCCATGGTGTCGCTCGGAGCTAAAGGAAACACAGCGGCGCAGATGTTTCAGGTGATCTCACATTTATATATATTTATGGCCAGTTGTTCAGAATTGAAAAGGCATTATATACAACAATGCTGTGTAGGTTTTGGGCTTTAACAGTCCTGCCAAACCCAGTGCTGCGACTCCAACAGCCCAGATGACGCAACAAACCCAGACGTTTGAGATACCTCCTCAACTCCAGGTTTAATATGAGTATTTACACAATTTTTTATGATTGCAATGTATTTTCCATGCTTGGGGATTAATTGTGACACTGTTGATGCAAACAGAAGTGTCCTACTCAAGCAGTACAAACTGAAGAGCAAATTCATTCCAGCTTCAACAAGCTCATGAGTGAACTGAACAAACCTGGAGCACCGTATGCGTTGAGTCTCGCCAACCGCCTCTACGGAGAGCAATCCTACCAGTTTGTCGAGGTAAGACTGAAAGCAAATAATACAAGGTGCTGGAAATGATCTCTTATTCGGTCGATTTGCTATGTTGCAGAAATTCCTCAGTGATGCACAACAATACTATCAAGCCGGACTGGAGAAGGTGGATTTCAAGAAGAAATCAGATGCTGCAAGGGTTGACATCAACAAATGGGTGGAGAAAAAAACACAAGGTAGAACCAGCATGCACATTTTGCTAACTCACTTAAAATGTTATTTAAAACAACCAGTTTTATTTAATTAATTATTTAATTAATGAATCTAAACCAAGTTAAAGGAACATTCCATTTGATCATTTTGCAAACATCACAGAACATTCTAAAAACATTATACGGACATTATATGGTCTTCATTACCGAAGACCATATAACTAAAATATGTTCTATTAACGTTTGTTCGTAACTTTGAGAGAACCTTGCCAAAACATGCTAAAAACATTTCCTGTTAGCTCTTAAAGTTTTGACATTTTTTCAGTGATTTTGATAGTAGGATTAGATTAAGCAACATTTTGGCCATTAAGTTTACATTTCTGTAAGAACTTTGAGACAGATGTTCTTCATACTGTTTTAGAACCAGTTCAAACCAACTGCAAATTAAATTTCGATTTCAGAGAAGATCAAAGACTTGCTCTCGCAGGGATCCATCGATGCCATGACGAGACTGGTCTTGGTGAACGCCATCTACTTCAAGGGGAACTGGGTGGAGAAATTCCCAAAGGAAGCCACCAGAGATGGACAGTTCAAGCTGA
>JAUCMS010000028.1:20018259-20044265 GCA_032357445.1 Enteromius radiatus | reverse complement strand
ATTTTAAGATATCTCAGTGCAAGCCTTTTCCAGTTTAGACAGCTCTTGACATTTATTTTAATCCAGGACTAGTCTTAAACCCTGTTCGGGAAACCGGCCCTTTATATCATAATTCTCAAGATTTCTCTATAGCATGATTTTTTTTATGTTGTGGATATAACCTTATCTACGCTTCTATTACTGTGCACTGTTTCACTCTACTGCGTTTTTGTCAAATCGAATCAAGGCCATAGGAAATGACCACAAGTGAAGTTCTACAGTCAGCATTGCAGCAGTGCCTAAAAACCCTGATGAAGAAGGAGAAACACATGTATAGCAGATTAGAGAGGAACATGATGGCCTACTTGTACTGAGCGGCTGACAGAGCAGATCCTGAGAGCGCAGGACACACAGCGAGCGTTGTGACGGTCCAGACAGAGCATCAGACTGCTGTCACAACACTACCACCGGCGGGCATCAGCGACTGGCACGTGCATCAAGCTTCACATGAAACCCCTCTGTCTAGATACACATAGTTTCAGTTCATGTTTGAGCCACTGGTTTTGTAGGACCCTGACAATTCGGCACCAACAGTATTTATTCCACAGCTGCCTGTCTGGATCTTTACAAATACTGATTAGATGCATCAGTACTGTGCAATACTATTAACATTTTATATTGTAAAATGTCATTTATTTCTGTGATCAAAGCTACATTTTATTCAGTGTCACATGATCCCAAATAATGCTGCTCAACAAACATTTGTGATTATTATTCATGTGCACAAAAGTTGTGTTGCTGAATATTTTTGCGCAAAACTGTGATATATTTTATTTCTCAGGATTCTTTGATGAATCTAAAATAAAAAAAACTGCATTTATTTAAAATCTTAAAATAAATGTTTTACTGTCATTTTCAAGCAATTTAAGGCATCATCACTGCATTACTTTCTTTAAATTGCTAATATTTTGCTATCTAGATATGCACAAATAAGTTGCATTGAACTATTTACATTCAGCATTATTTTTTCTCTGTGGTCTGCAACCCATTAAGCCAGTTAGGAAACAGTTGTTTAGGACAAATGTGTGAGGTAGTGTAAACAATAGAAACTTATGATTGAAATTAATTACGTGATCAACAAAACATTTCAGTCCTTTATTCATTAATACAAATCAGTCACACAATACTAAAGCGTTCTTTCACATCCGCAAACCACCATCAAACCAAACAGAAAAGACCACGTGTCTGAAGGTCTGTCTTTATTTGTCTCTTCTCTGTTTTTTTACAGCTACCATGTGCAATACTCTTTCACCAACGTGATCCCCTCGCTTTGTTTCTGGAGCTTGCAACTGCAACCACACCATGATGCATCACCGGTCAGCCAATGGGACAAGAGTGTGGCGGTTCATGTCCTGAACTAGCATGTTAAAACTGTCCCAGCAGTATTTTTTTGGGCGAATTTGCCCAGTGATCAGACAGCAGAGCGGCAAAGGGCGGAGCTAAAGGTGGTAGGAGGAAGAACACACACGTCACGCAATGCGGCCTCGGCCTGTCACAGGACATCACATCTGCCCTGAGCATCCATGCGAACGCTTATGAACACATACAGCACATTAACTGCTTAGTAATGGGCAAACCATGGCTGTCGAAGGAAACAAAGACAATACAGACTCGTCTGATGGTATTTCACCATTGGGTTTTAACCAAAATAAAGCAGGCAAGTAGAAGAGTATACTGTAAACTCTGCTCCAACAAACCGTAATGTAAATGTTTTCCAAGATATAGTGTCAGAAACAGTGTCTGCATGCTCAAACAGAGCAATATTTGGAAAGTACCACAACATTTGAGGACCAAAAAACGATTTAGCTCAGACACAACAAAGGTATTTTAACATGAAACAATTGCACGCTTCATCTTTAAAGATCCCAGCAACATCTCACTAAACTAATCAGCAGTGTACAGCATAACCAGCATGCAAGTGAGCGAACTGCGTGACATTTACAACTTCCTTGTGTCCTTCACACGCTCAACAGACTCAAGATTTGAGACTCTGAAACACTATACTAAGGTTTTGATTCACTCAGCTGCAAGCACTGCTGCTAAGTCTGCCTGATAAAAATAAAAGATCATAACGATAATGTGCAGGATATTAGTGGCATGAAAGGCCAGAAACATACTTTTTGCAAGTGCACAAATGCTTGGCTAACACATTGTTAGCACGCTGTGACATTTTTGCATTACTGTGGTGGTAACGAAACTCAACACACAAGATTTTTTTGGTGTCATTAAACCACTGCATTAACCCCTGTGCTGTGTTGATAAACCAGTCAAATAACATTATTGGCCTCATTGATCTGAGTTTATGAGTTTACGTTTTAAATCATTATTTGTGTGAAAATTTTGCCATTTTACTGAAAGGCTGAGATTACCGAGACCCATGAGTAATCAGTTAAAAAATAAAAAAAAACTTCTAATTAAAATAAAGCAAACCAATAAAAATATTCCACAATGTAAAATTTGAAAAGACAAGAGAGTTATTTTTGACTGGGAAGCACCAAAGTATAACAAAAATCCCCAAAATTATTTTTTGAGTTGTTTTGGAAAGTCTGTAAACTTTTGTCCAGTGCATATCAGGAGAGCGACACTGATGTCTACCGAATTTGAAACGGGTCAAACATAAAGCCAGCTGCAGCACGCTGGTAGACAAATATCGCGTGCAGATAAAGGAAGCTGTAGCCTGAGGCTGTGCCCACTTCCTGTTCAACAGCACGCTTCTGCCGACAGGAAAACCTTTCATATGGTTTCGTGTAAAACTCGACTCAGCAGGAATACCATTTAATCTACAGTCACGAATTTCATAACGTCCTTCTAAATCTTGAGTCACGACTTCCATTACTTGATTGTGTTCAAAATATTCACAGCTTTATTTGATCGTGGTGTCTTAATATAACATACAGTACATTCATCTTAATCACATTGTCATAAAAAAAAGCATTAGAAACAACATTATAGGTTTGAATTAAAAAAAAAAAAACAACATGCAATTGCACACAAAGTCGGCATTGACATCTAAAGTGTTGGAGACCATTGAGAAGATATTTTCTAGAAGTTAGAATGAAAGAACAAGCCACTTTAACACAAGGTCCTCAAACGCTCTTTGTGTAGTATATTTTCTAAAGTGTCTAACACCAAGTGTAGTAGAGCAGCACCTCTACTAGTAGTCCTCAAGGATTTGATGTTCTAGCAGTCATTTGGAAGAAAATCACTTTTGTGCATTGGACCTGCTTTCAACATTTGCTTGGTACATCTCAAACACAGAGGCCCTTCCCTTTTTAAAACGCATTACGGCTCTGAGCTATAGAGCTCAGGTTTTGAACCCGACTGACTCTCTGATGCATGCATCAAGTCAACTATTAAAACTCAGGCCATCTTCCAGATCCATTGAGAGCTAAAGTAAAGGAAGAGAACCCCTAAGCGGAAGTCCCGTGGTGTGTGAATAGAAAGGTACAGTCTGAATCTTTCGACATCTGAACATCTTTTTCTTTTCCGGACACCGTCAATCTGGAGCACGTTTGCATATCTTCACGGGGCGGGTTGGTGGCGAACCTTCTCTGTCATTTGTTTGGCGCTGTAGTATGACAGGCTGAGGCCCATGATGGCCAGCATCATGGCGATCTGATTGACGGAGCGGTCATGCGCCGGGGCCTGAACCTCACCAGCTACCTGCCTCTGCAAAAATCATGGAAAAAATGACCATTAACAAGTCATTAAATATTTACTGCCAATGCATTCACATTCAGACAGCAGGAGAGGAATGGTTTGTAATCAAAGGCATACAAAAAGGGAGTCAATTCCAGCATTTGTTGTGATAAGTGGATGAAACGGTTAAAAGAGGAACGCCACACACAGATTTAAGCCATACTCAGAAAGGTGACATTAAGACAGTTTAACAAGTCGATTTGCAATTAAAGCAAGTAGGTTTATACAGGTCTAAGAATAGTAAGATGATAATCTTTTTAAGCTTAAGCAGATTTAAGTATACAATCACTAAGCAGGGCTTAACAATAAGCATGCCTGATGGGTTTTTTTCAGGACCAGTTCACAGAAATGTACACATTTGTATGCAGTGCAAACGTAAGATTCAGATTTCCATGAAAACGAGGAGCAACTGGCTAACATAAATGACTTTTCAATCATAATTTGATAGTAAACTTTACAATCAATTACAAAGAAATATCAAGTAACGATTCATGAAATTATGAGGACTTTTACAGTGTAGCGCTGCTACCTCCCAATATTAGTACTAAACATGCGATAAATCTGGAGGGTTTTACTTTGTTTACTTTAAAACTAATGTCAGTCGGAACAAATTAATCAAGACACTTGTTTACCACCATTGCCCCCCTGCTGCTTTCACGCTATTTTTATATTCCGAGTCGTGAGAATTACATCCAGCTCATGAGGGATGAATCTAAACTGGTATTTCCCCCTGTGTACACAGCCTTCATTCAGCCCTTCACGGTCATTGTTCATATAATTAGAGTTCAGTCGCTTTTAGCCAGGAGGAATGCAGTGGGTAGCTGAGGTCGGGCTTTGGGTAAAAGCCAGACCGGCACCAGTCTGATCTTTCCAATGGACAGATTTACACGTCCCAAACTAATATGCACATATGCATGCATTTTAAAGGATAATCATTTTAGTCCGATGCCGAATAGGTGCCGTTGACGTGTAAATGTGCGCAACCACATTAATGTCGGGTCTCTGATGTCCGAACAAGCTATTTTCGCTGATCGTTTTGAACAATACAGCGTTCTCCACTTGGAAGGAAGTTGAGTTTTGAAAGCTACTGTATGTTGTCATAGCACGATAAAGTCTTTTATTTGCAGAGACTGAGGAAATTTCGGTCAGCCATCTAAATAAGCAATCCAAAAAAGGTTCGCATCCACAGAACGAACCAGGTTTGAACAAATACACACCTGCAGGAGACGGAAGTATCCAGGAGTAAGTCTGCCGAGCCTGATGATCATCGCTGCTGTCTGTGTGCACGACGAGTCCGAAACGAACCTCCCGAGGGTTGTGTAACGCCAAAAAGTGAACCTGTAGACCAGAGAGGACGAGCTGATTAAATAACCATCCTGAACGCAAATTATTGTGAACATAACCGTCATTCTAACTTAAAATCGTGTGTTGTAAGAATGATACAACCATAAAATGGCCTTTGCAAGGTTTACAGAAAACACAATAAGAGTTTGTTTTGCCGTGAACTAAATATGGCTGATGCAAGAGAAAAGGAACACTTCTAGCCGTAGGCACAATCCTAAACAAATGTAAGTCCGTTTGACTTTGCTTTCAGGGAATCACACCTGTGTGACAGTAATCTGTTGTCTGAAAACTCATACTGTGCTGGTTTAAACCGGACCTACTCAGCCTCAAATAAGAAACATAAGTGAAATCATCTAAAGCCTGCAAGGCACCATTACTCAGAAAAGATCCACAAAAGAATGAGCCGACTTTTCAACCATTCTGATGACACCGTATGACTAATAACTTGGTACTTTAAAAGTAGGATTATTAAGTAGATAAAAAGGAACTAAAACTACCACAATTGGAAAGCAGTAAGTAGGTAATGGTAGACACATGTTTGGGATGCATCTACCAACCTTGCTGCAATTGCACGCTTGTTCGGGAAAAGGAAAGACGATGCTGTCAATGTTGCTCCAAGGCAAAGTCCAAAAACAGCTGGAATGGAAAAACCAGCGGGACCTTCAAAGGTTAGAGTATGGCATTTCTAGCAGCCAAAGTTGGTCGTTAAATGCAGAGGACTGACTGCCAGCCAGACTGCGAACAGCATGAGCGCTCAGCGAATGAAGAAGCAGTTTAAAGAGGAAGTTTTCTCTGGAGCTCCACCCTTTTATACAACCTGATCTCTCGCGATCAGATTGGCGGATTGTCTAGCTCTCTCTCTTTCTTTACCACGCACAGCTGTCAGAATGCATCATGCACTCTCTGGTTTGCTTGCACACATACACACCCACTTGGCCAACCACCACAATATCATAGCATTGAAACGCTAAAAACTTATCAGATATAATTTTCTCACTTACTTAACCACAAAAATCTGGAGAATCAAGAACGAGCTAAATGAGTGCGCGTTAAAAGAGCATGCAGTTTGCTTTTTATGAAAACGCACACTTCCGAAAAGATGCTAAATGTGGTCAAGCTTGTTTTCCATTATCCTGCCTCCAAATGAGGACAGAGTGACCGCATTCACCCAGCATTATGCTTCTTCGTTTCAAACCACACGGCCGTGCACGGTGTTTTTTCGTTATGCAAGTCTATTCCACTTCACCGGTCCGAATTACAGAATGCATCACTGCAGATTTTCCAAAGAGTGATGTAACAAAAGGTCATCGCATTGCGTAGGGATGACCTAATTTGGTGGGGGTCTTAATAAATGGCCAATTGTTTTCATTTGAAAAAAAATCTAACATGTAAGAGCCAAGAAAACGGTGTTAGGGAAAGATATGTGCAACAAAGGACCAATGCATGTAAAGCTTGAGAGCCCCAAGGTGCGTTCCATTTGATCTGTAATAGTATAAAGATATACATTTTGACTATATTTACTATATACACAATTGTATATGTATTTTATGTGTGTTTAAATTACAATCGTATTAATGTAATATCATAATCTGCATGACCCTGCCATTGACTTAGTTTGATGACGTTCCAAATAAACGATTATTGTCCGCTAAGTCCACTTCAACGTATATACCATGCTTAGGGAGTAGGGAGCAGTGAACACTGCGTAGGGACCCTGTCAATCGGAACGCACCTCTAGTTTCTCACAGTTAAAAATGAGCTTGAAAACAAGCACTTTCGTGATTTCAGTCAGCGGAAATAGGAAATACCAAAGCCTATGTAGGGGGGCCTTCAAATATTGACAATGGGGGACCTCGCTTGGGGAAGCTGAGAATCACTGAGCTGAGTCAGAGCTGCCTTAATTGTTTTTTTGTTTGTGCGTTTTTCCCCCTAGGAGCAAAACCAAAGTTTCTTTAAATAAATAAATAAAAATCATCATCGTTGATGGGATTAAGCATTGCAAAACATGCGTAATCTGTCAGACATCAAATCTAGACCATCATTTAAACAGCCACAGGGAATGCCAATTACCATCACTTCACTTAAGATTAGACTTAGTCATCCTTCAGCATTTTCCCAGGTTGTTTTCCAAGTGATTTTATATCCAGTTCATAAATGCTCAGTTAAAATGATCTGAACCCCTGAGGCTGGTCTTGTTGACACTTGCCATAAAAATCCAGGCATACCTACCCCTAACTAGAAAAACACCTGTAAAAAACACTAGAACCTATCAAATGTGTGGTAAAGCAATGCTCTGAACTCTTATCTAGAACAAGGTCTTTTAACATTTGATCTAGATTACTGGAAGTACAAGGGTAAATCTTATCCAGTGCATTTCATCACATACCAAAGACAAAAACAAGAAATCACATTTTAGGGCAAATATGATCTTTTGCACACAGATATTGTCATGGATTTTGCTTATTATGAAAGTATTTTTTTTTTTTTTTTTTTTAAATTGAAAATACCATGAATGATAATATTTATCTGTCTCTCTCTGTCAATACACAAACATGGTAGGCCTACTATATAAACTCTTTATTTAGCTTTTGGGACTTGAATTCCTCATATTTACCCATAAAATGGGTTATTTAGTTAATTTTTAATTGATGTACATGTAAAGACGAATGAAAAATGATCAAGCTTCTTGTGTGCCAGGTCTGCTCCGTAATAAGCGTATCAGCATCATTATTACATATCCAATGAGTCTCATAGCAAAGCCCATTGGATTCCTGGATTGACCTTGATATTGGAGAGCATCCGTAGCACATCCCCCCGCTTTCAGTCTTCAACAAAGCCCTTCATTGGGAAAACCCCCTCCCCCACCATCCCCACATTCCCCGCCCCCAAGTCTAAAAGGAGTCTGGGGGCTTCCCTCCATTCTCAGACAATGGCACCAAAGCAGACCTGAGCATCAGGGATGCTGTACATTATTACATCACGGCCCAGTCAGAATACCTCCCAGCCATAGGCATCATTCCCACTCCTTCTAAAGCTTAAGCCCCGCCTACATCCCAGCCACTCACGTTTGTGGCATGTGCACAGTTTCTATGGTTTCTTTAACAATGCACATATCTGCAGCGGCGACATTAAAACGGTTTGCATCCCCTAACACATACAGATCCGACAGTTAACCTATCAATCCTCTACTAAGCAAAGGCAAGAGTTTAACATGACCTCTTAAATCCACTATGAAAGCAACATACACATGAACATTTTTAATCAGATCAGAAACTCAGAAACAAATAAGAAACTCTCATAAGCTGTCACATTTAAATACAAGGTGTGAAGATGGCTTGCTGAACATTTGTGATCAGACCACTGAAAACAGCCTCCTGCGGCTCTATAGACATGTATATAGCCTTAACCTTAACCAAACTGCTATGGTTCACACTTCTACATTACAGACAAAAGAGGAATGAAGATCAGGAGATGTTTGATCTCTAAGCTCACATGCAATCAATTGAAATGGCCCTTGGTTGAGAGCACAATGTCCCACTGACCTGCATTCAAAAAGTAATCAGTTTAGTAGATAATGTCATGTAAACGTTTCTGCGTAAGCAATTGGAATGACTATAAATGGCTATTATTGTAAAACGAGTTGCAAAAATCAGTCAATATCATTGCAAAAAATGGCAATCTGAAACATCTTTCAATGCAAGACATCTCTACTTATATTATCTATAAACAAAGACTAATTAAAAATGTGCTTAAAGCTCATCAAAACTTACTTTCCAACAACATTATTACGTAGCTTTCCAATAGTAAACCGTGAAATACTACACTAATCACTTTCTTATTTTCTGTTATTCAATACAAAGCCTCCATATCAATCCATTTTACATTTTTAATTGACATTTGTAATTAGATGCACACTGTAACCAGTATTTTTTTTTTTTATTTAGGCAAAACCTGGGACTAACAGCAGCTATATTAAATGAATGAAGACGATCCACATCAACCTGTGAGCTTTGACTAACCTTTTCATAAAAGTGTAAGAAACTCTCATGAAACTATTTTAAGAATAAATAAACAATACTACACAGAATAAATAAGGCTGTACGTTTAAACAAAGGCAAAAGATGATCTATAATTTAATTTAATTAACTCACCTATTTTATGCTTGCATTTGGTCTTACCCATTTACAACCAGCTGCACCACATACTAATATCAGCTGATCTCCAGGAATGTGTGATTTAATCAAAGGTGGTTTTAAAAGCGGGGTAGTAGGTTGTATAAATCCCAACTTGCGGTGATGCAGTTTTTGCGCAAACCTGACAATCATGAACCTCTCTTCTACTTTTGTTTATTTCTGTGTTTCTTACCTTCTTACGGGCCGCCGTGAGGTAAAAGTGCCAGAAACATGAAAGCACACAATGTCCCTCCACGTTATATATGAAGCCCGGTCCTCCTATAGATGGAGCGGGGGGCGGGGCTCAGGCAGGGCACGTTAAAGACCATGTGGACGTGCAGAACCTCACTGATGACTGATGGTCGTGGGTTTATTAGAACACTACCTGCACGTTTCCCTCGTCTCGAGAGTTGTGTTTTTAAATTTCAGGCGCGTTTTGGAACATTGTTGACCGGTCCAGTTTGATTTCCTTTCAATAATTAACAGCTATGCTGGAAAAGAACTGTTTTGTCAACAAACCATGATTTAGGCTACTCCTCGTGACGTGTTATCATCTCGCTTGGCAATCTGGATTTTTTTTAGACCACAAACAATTCAATTCCCAACTCTGATCAATTCACGTACAGGCTAAAACCATCTTAAGATGTTTGTTGGGCATTCCCATATATTTATATATGCATATGCACAGGGTCTTTGAATCTATAGGCCTTTTTTTTAGAGAAGCACTGCCGAGTAGGCGTTTTCCAGGGAGCACATCCCTACTCTCATGGAAAATATCTTCACAGAGGATATAAAATAAGTTGTAGACCGACTGTGTTTGTTGAATTCAGGTGTTGCTGAGACTATAATGTTTATTTGATCATGTACTGCTGCTGACAAATCGCGCGGCCGATTTTTAGTTAGCAAATAGCGCCACCTGCTGGACAGAGAGTGAAGTGCCGTTTGAACCGATGTCGCTGTGCTAGCGACATCTAGCGAGAGGAAATTGAAACTACAACTACCTGCATGCTTTGTAGCTTTAACAATTTTTAAACAGGTTTCCAGAAAACAAATATGCATTTTATTTACCATTATGGTAGTTGCTATTGAAGAGCATTTTGCTTATTAGTAAATTACTGAGATGACTATTGGGTGATGCATGTTATATTATGAATGTATTACAGTATAATCAATACGTGTATGCAATCTATATCTATATGGATCTATCTATTTATATATTCACTCACACGAACAACAAAGATGTTTTACTTTTTTTTTTTTTGGACAGTTTATTTGTTTTTTTTATTCAAAACCATTTAAAACAAAGCATTTTAAGAGTCACTGAATATCCTTCCACTGTAGCAGAACATAACTTAATAAACAAGACAAGCTCAGAACACACAGCTCTAAAGAAATCGAAGGTTCACATTGTAAATTTATTCAACATTGTTGCCTTATTTACTTTTTTTTTTCCTAGTGACAATTTCATTGTAACTTCTTTTAAAAAAATAAAAATGAAAACACAGTATTTGTACGTTTAAATGCTAACAACATGGTGAAAACCCTTCTGAAAACATTTTACAAACACTCTTAAGCTGCCTTTTGAGAATGTTTGGTGTTTAAAATCCAAAGATATAACCAAGAAAGAAAGATAAAGCAATAAAACAAAACTTTAGGACAATGATCTTGCTTTTTTTTTTTTTTTTTTTGCCAACAGATTTAGCAAGGGCAAACTGTTTTGGCAAGATATAGACGGCTTGATTAAAAAATGGGATACAAATGGATATGAATGAAATATAGTAACTCCTGTCAAATCAATCAGTACATAAAAAGCAAGTCAACAAGTCAACTATAAATGTTATTCTTAATATAAAACTTGGTAAAAAATAGTTATTTCAAACTGTACAGTCACCAAGTACATAGAAGGATCAGACACTCATTAGCTTCTCATTTGGCATCGGCGGTAGCGTCAACCTTCTGTGCCTAGAAGAAAGTGATTTAAGAAAAAAAGTCATTTGGTTGAGCAATCACCAAACTTTACATGCTTCACTAATTAGTTGCTGTGCTAGAGCAGATATAGCACACGGAAAGCAGAAGTATGCATTTATTTATGTCTCTTTAAAAGCACTTTTAAGACCGACCTGGTCTGCCTTGGCGTCTCCGTTTTCAGCAGGGTTGCCCTTCTTCCCCTTGGCTGGCTTCTGTGTAACCAACGAGAATGAAAATGATAGCAGAAGTAATAAAAGAGATGGTTTGAGGGTTAACGAGTGGGCAAGGCATTCTGTCATCAGTGGAACAAAATTCAGAGACTAAATGGTTTGTGCATCCTTACCTTGGGGGCGGCTTTTTTGGCCTTTGGTTCTGGTTTAGGAGGAGCTGGTTTCTGCAAATCAATTCAGAGATGAATTAGAGAAAGACACTTCAGCGTTAATAAATTATTTATCTAGTAAACCGATCCTAAAGATGATACTTACAGCAGACAACCTCGCGGAGCGTCTTGTTGGCTGCAAAAAAGAACGAAAATAAAGGAAGAACAGAATTAATGCCAAATAATCAAGACTGATTAACCAATATAAAATGTATATATTTTTTATTATAGTGAACATTTGATATATAATATAGTGAACCGTTTACAATGGCCAGTGCAAATTAATGTAAGCTTTTTAAAAAAGTCAGGTTATTATTCATCGAGCACAGGCAGGGTAAATATAAAATAAGAAATTAACTTAAAAAGTTCTCATGTCAATTTAACTTATGTATATACACACACACACACACACACACACATGAGTGATTTACACAGAAATATGTTCTTTGGTTTTATAAGGCTTGCAGTCTGATAAGCTAAAAAAATGCTATACAAGACAGTAAAATATATATTAAAAAACATACATAATACTATAATATAAATATAAAAATATAAACAAACCTCCTCCTTGCCTTTGGCGGCCTTCTCACCATCAATCTGTAAAAACAAAACACGAAGTCGTTTAAGAAATCGGAAAAAAAAATATATAGCTATATTTATATATATATATATATAAAAAAAAATCACGTTCGTCGAAAAAATTAAATAAAAACATAAAATAGAACGTTCTTTGTAATAGTTGCGCGCGTTTAACGTCATAGGCGATAAGCCGCAGCTTTTCATAACGGATGACTTTATTTCTGCACTGTCTTCCCGCGCATATTCAAATTCAAATCCGGGCTGTCAGTGGGCGCGGGCAAGACGGCTTCCTTTTGTTTGCCTGCATCACTACGCGCCTTTTAAACGACTGAGGGTCGATTCTCAGCGTATAGTTCCTTTGTTTTTCTCACGAAACCACTGTAAAACCCCCCAAATGCACGTTTGAACGGTGAAATATGATGTAAAAAAAATTATAAAAAATAACATTTAAACGTGAATAACTAGGAAAGCACAGTCTTTAGAAGACACAGGTGCTGTAAAGATGGCAGCTTGACGTTTAGAGTAGGCGTAATGCACATCAACAATGACAGGAGCAGACTAAACGACACAATAAAACATTACAGCACAATTTATAGTTGACGTTAGGACCTAACATACACACGCATGCAATATTATTTCAAGCCAAATGATTAACCGCGAGCTCTTTTCGTGTAAACTTTCAACACAATCACTCTCTTCTTCAGTGGTAAAATTATATTATCTTAATAAATTTGAAGGTTTACGCTTATATTAGCAATAGAGTCGAACTAGCATCGTAGAACACTCAAGTTCCCTCCTTTTACATTATCTAGTGATCAGGCGGGTCTTACAGGATGTTACGGATTTGTTTTGCTCGAATACTTATCGAAATATTAACGCGCATTTACCGGTTACAGTATTTGTCGATTTTAAAATGCCGTGTGATTTTATTTTCAGTGAAAAGTCGGGGTTTTTTTTTTTGGTCATGTTTTTGTCACAGCGCGGCAAGATTGACAGTCCGCCTGACAGTGAATATGTAAAAATCGACTGTCCGCCATTATAAAACAACCACACGATCACAGACGATCACAGAAACAAAAAATCTAAAAAATACAAACACCTATGTACAAATACCGAAATTCGTGATTTTTCCCCCCCAGAAATGTAGAAAATCGCAGTGCATCCTTACCTTTCTTTTGGGCATATTGACTGCAGAAAAACCCCGAAAAATGTGAAAAAAATCTGAATATTTGTGTAAATATTGTGCTCTTGAGCAACGACACACTGCACGCCTCACAGCACCTCGCGTAAAATACAATAACGGCTGTATATGTTTTATTAAGTTTTTATATTGAAATTTAAGATAGAAACCGGTTTAAACCAGATTTTGCATATTCCGTCCAGCGATTGGCTGCGAGAGTGATCACGTATCGCTGGGCGTCGCTTATCTCTTAAAGCAACAATGACAGAATTCCCCGCTCAGGTTTCAGAGCTCAGACAGAAGCTGATGCTTGTCTTGGTAAGAACGGCGCCTCTGCTGGCCATAGTGGAATTACACCGGCAATTTAATAAATAAAAAACGACTAACTTACAGACAAAACGTGGTAGACATCGGTTAAGACACACATACACATTATTTACATAATTGTACATGTGTGTATAGACCTTTTTAAGAACACGTAGCTTAAGTACATTACGGCATAAACCGAATAGAAAACAATAGCGTCTCCAAATACAAATATATTGTATTCGGAACGATTCAAAGTTTGAAAATACAACTTTCAACAGATCTCCATTACTGCTTAATTAATTCATAGCTGCTTCAAAACACTATAATATGGAAGCACCTACCCTTTGATCACACTGCAAAAAGAGATGTTCTTCAGCAGTACCTTTGTCTCGTTTTCTAGTGCAAATGAGGAATAGATCAAAATAAAGTGAGTTTATGATTAACACGAACAATTATCTGCAAACAGGAAGACACATTTTCATACTTTGTCTTTTTTTCCCTAAGCATAGGTTAAATTTCTGATATCCATATATGGAAAAAAGCAAAAACAATGATAAAGATTTTAGAAGACCTTTTTAATTTGTGAAAGGCTGAATTAATACCCCTTAAGGAGCAACTCTTTATGTGTATGTATGTATACATGTATATACACATCTAATTCAACTTAAATATTTTAGAGATGACAGATAAACAAATTTATATTTGTCAAAACTAATTTAAATTCAAGCAGAGGTCTTTAGATTAAATATTTTATGATTATGAAAAAATAAATAAAATAAAAAAATTAATTGACTGTTATTGTAATTTACCTTTACATCATAAATGTTAAATTTTTGCAATATTCTTTACCTGCAGTAAAAGTAAAACCTGCTCACAGGCCAGTAATATTTGATTTGTGAATTAACCGTTTATAACTGAGGCTTCAATGAATTGGTAAACCCAGTCCACAAATCACAGTTTGAATTATAATTTTTTTTATCCTAAAAAAATTAAGTGACTGAAATTCAAGTGAGATTAAACAGATTTAACATATTGTATTTCCGAGCATTTCTAGTACAAAAAAAAGAGCCCATGGTGTCAATTAATCAAAGTAAATTTATTTGAAGATTTAAGATAATTTCTATTTCAATATCAAGCATACATTATCCACTGCCCCATAAAACGGGGTAAAAACATCCTTCCAGATTTAAAGTATTTACAGATCAGTAAATAAAACATTTCAATGCTAAGCCACAACAGCCTGGCTGCTTAAATCACTGAAGAAAGTGTCTCTCTTGTGCTGAAGGGCATTGAGAAAGCAGCGAACTCTCTCCTCTCGGCTAGCCGTGTAGTTCAGCAGTTCTTTCTGTCGACTCTGGGCATCCATGGGCTTTCCATTCCCACGATGCTGCAGCAGCTCAGCCACGCAGGTGCGATCCGCTTCCATCTGCTGGAGCGCTTGGCCTTCTCTGTGCAGATCTCGAGCTTTCTGCAACACACAACATGTGCGTTCGTGGAAATATGCATGCAATGGCACTTATGCACGGAATAAAATTCATGTTTGTGCTTTTGCATCTTGACTAAACTTTAAATAAAGTTTGCAACTTCCTAAAAGTTGCGGTCAGGAAATAATTTAAGGAAACAATAGTAGTAACATTTGCAAAAACGTGCATTAAGCAACAACGGTACATGCTGTAATACAATATCCTGTGTGTCCATGCTGAAATGTTCGAAATTAGCATGTTTTTTTTATAATAAGGTCATACTAATCTAAGAAGCATATATGAGCATAATGGCAGCTTATCAATAGGTCCAATTCACTAATAATTGCATGCTATATTTCGTATTTATATGAAAAGAAAGGTCTCCCGAAAAAAAAAAAAATGAATGAATAATAATAAGCAGAAAAACTGCATATTAGAGTGATTTCTGAAGGAGCAAATGACACTGGAGTAATAATGCTGAATATTCAACCTTGCATCGGAGGAATAATTTATATTTTACAATATATTAAAATGGCCCTTTAAATTCATTTTAAAATATATTCACATAGAACAAAGTAAAAAGTTGAAAAATGCAGTGATAAAATATATTCACATAGAAAAAAAAAAGTTATTTTAAATAATAGTATTTCACTATATTATCGATTTACTGTATCTTTGATTAAATAAATGCAACCCCTAAAACCCCTGTGCAAAAAACAACGCAACAGTTACCTAAATAAGTTGTAAATCATCATAAAACCGGATGACAAGAGTTATGGCATACCTGTAGAGAGTGATAACTCAGCTGGTACTGCAAAATAGCTTCACACAGATTCCAGAATGAATATTCTGGCCACAGGACCGACTGAAACACTAGACAGGAATATGAAGTCTGCGGAATATAAGATAATGCAGGAATATGAAAAACATTCATCATTTCAAAGCTGCAAGGGAATGTAAATATTAAGAGCAATATGAGCTTAATGCACAACGGACAAGGCAGATAGATATCCACAGGACTGCTGCCAGACTTTCAGCTGCCATTAGTGTTGATAGGCTCATTGGAAAAGGCAGTGATGGGAATTGATACAGCTCTTAAAGCAGTACTTCACCCGAAAAGGAAAATTTGCTCAATGTTCTCACCCTCAGGTCATCTGAAATATAGATGAGTAAGATTTGGAGAAATGTAGAAGTCCATCATCACTTGTTCACCAATGGATGCTCTGCAGTGAATGGGTGCCGTCAGAATGAGAACGCATCACAATAATCCACACCACTCCAGTTCATCAGTTAACATCCTGGGAAGTGAAAAACTACGCATTTCTGAATCCCTCATAAAAGGTGCTTAAACCATTATTTTCTAGCCAAACTATCGTAATAATGTTTCCTCACAGAGCTGATTTGGATTGTAAACAGTGCTGTGCAGATTTCCCTCCTGATTCAGACTAACTGACTTTTTCTCTATGCGAAGTGTTATTATGGATATTATAGCTGGATACTGGAAGTAAAAAAATGTCTTAATGGAGTGGTCTTCAAATGATTTTACTGAAATTGATCTTGATGTTTTTATCAGCTGTGTGGATTCTGACGGCACCCATCTGAGACACTGATGCAATGTTACATTTCTCCAAATCCCATGAAGAAACCAACTCAAACTGCTTGGACGGCCTGAGGAGTGTGCACATTTTTCAATTTTCATTTTTGGGTGAAACCCTTCCTTTATTGGCCTGACTTTATCATATTCATCGAGAAAGACTCTTTGTAATTATATATAATTACAGATTGTTCAAACTATGAATGCCATCTAAACTAAAACCCTGTATGTTTGTGTCAGTGCTGTACGGCAAGATATTGACTAAAGAGAGTCTCCATTACCTGCCACAGTAGGAAATCACTGAGACGCACTTCTCCAGACGTACGGATGAGCAGATCGGGGTTTGGAGAATTACTGCTATAGAGACACTCACTGAGGAGCACCTCAGACACATCACTGACACATCACACAGAGAAGAACAATTAATAATACATTACAGATTAAAAAAACAACAACTGCAATTAGGAGCAAATCTTTGTTTTTCTCCCTATGCATATAAATATAGTAGTAGTAGTAGTAGTATGGTTTTATTTAATATAACAAACACAATAAAAACCAGCAAACTAACAAGCAAGTTCTAGTACACAATATTAACATTCTTCTAGGATTCATTAAGTGAAATGACTTCATTAAAGCATTTTCCACAGCTGGGCAGTCCAACAAAATATTTTTCTCACACTATGTGAAAAGTATATAGTTTACCTGGATTTGATCAGGCCCTGCTCTACTCCCCATGCCATTTCCTTCACTGCATTTGCAATTTCATATCTTGAGGTATATGCAAAGCACACGTTCAGAAAACACCTGCATAATCAAACAGAGAACCGCTCAGCAACATAAGAGAAGAAAGAACTTCAATAAACGCATCAGATAAAGACCATGCTATACAACAGAAGGTGAAACTAATAAAATAGCATCATGTAGTGCTTACTTGTTGTGTGCTTTAGTTGCCATCACAGCTTTGGCAATAAGCTGCTGGAGATCTGTAGGCAGTAGAGTCAGATCTCCCAGCACACGAATACACACACCATGCTTCTCCAGATTCTCCCTAGGAATTAGGACAAATTGACATATAGATTGCATAGATACTTATCCATCAAATAGGTGAACAGATCTTGTGCAGGAGCGACTTACTGCTCTGTTAGCAGGCGACTGAACTTCTCTCTGGCCAGCTCCATCAGACCTTCCACCTCCCCCTTGGAGCGCTTGAAGTTCTCAATGCTGAATGCATATACGGTCACCTCGTGAATGCCCAGGTTTAGGCACCAGCGGAGCGTCTGTGAGTTTAAACATTTGTGGGTTAGTTTAAACAAAGTTTTGGGTTACTAAGATTTTTTGAAGCACAGACTGTTTTCAACATTTCTGATTGATAATAATCAAAAATGTTTCTTGAGCAGTAAATCAGAATATTGGAATGATTATTAAAGGATGTCATTGGAGTAATGACGCAGATTTGTATCACAGCAATAAATGACATCTTTACATTAACAATATATTCAAACAGAACACTTTTGCAATAATGTTTCAAAATATTACCTTTGTTTTTACCATTTTTTTGATCAAATAAATACAGCCTTCAAATACTACTTTCAGAAACATTAAAACCATTTTACAGACCTCAAACTTTTAAATAGTATTGTAAAGAAATTTAAAATAAAGAAATTTGGTGGGAAAACACCAATGTAAAATTTATTTGACACAATATTTATTTTTAAAAATTCTCTAAGAGATAGTTTATCCATTGAAAAAAAAAAAATGAAACACTTCATCTATTAATTGGTCAAGCAGTCAAATTGAAATATGAATTAATCCATCAGTCTGTCACTATCTGCATGCATACCTCTGCCAGTTTCTCAAAACCCTGCGAGTGGCCCTCCTGCCTCTCCACATGCGCCTTTTGGGCAAAGCGCCGGTTACCATCCATGATAAAGGCCACATGTCTGGGCATAGGCCCTGCCTGAGATATAAAAAGAAAGAGTTTTAGAAAGTCATAGGTGTTAGATCATTGTTTCAGCTCAATTTACAGTACAGATCCTCAGAAAATTACCTTTAGGATGTTGGCAGTGAGCCTTTCTATAAAGGACAGTTCTCGCTCTCGAATCCACGACATGACAGTACTTTCTGTGAGAAAAAAACAACAATGTTACTTCTACAAATTGCATAGTAACGCAATAGCTCAAACACATCTTGTACTTGGGCATATAAAGAGGCACTTATTTTAATCAATTATTTATTCATTGCAATTTTGCCTTTGTGGTAATCTAACTATACCTTCAACTATTTATATCATTGAATAGAACTAAATGTGATTAAATATAATTATGTGAATGATTAAACTATATTGATGTCTATAGAGCAGGGTGGTAGACAGCTAATTAATGCATGTACAATAAAATTAAAAGCAGAATTGTTGGACCTAAGTAAACACTTACAAATATTTATATAAAAAACAAAAGGTAAAAAATATTCTGGTAAGGTCTATTTCAACATAAGTTGTTATTTATTTATTTATTTTTTAACTGACAGAAACAAAATTCATAATGACAGCTTACCTGAAATTGTCCTCATAAGATTAATTACCTATTAAAATATAATAATGTCCGTCCTATTTCTACACATCTATTAATGATGAGGATAATATATTGTTGGCAAATCCCAACAGTTTTTTTCCCAATTAAAAATTTCCAATTTAAAAACACTGAAAACTGTAACTACATCCGTAGATAAACATATTAAATTAATCGGTATGAAATACACCTGATTATTTTTAGACATAGCGTTAAGCAGTTCGTGCTTGGAGAGCGCACATACTATCCTAAATATCACGTCATTACTATGCTACAATAGATTGTCACTGAAATCATATTCATTAAAAGGAGGTTTTCATTCAAACAAATCGAAATCAGTTTGATTAAAAGCGTCCATTCGCTGTTCTTTAAGAAATCATAAAGCTCCAACTCACAGCCTGTCTGTAGGATGACGTCTTCTTCCTCTAACAGGAAATGACGACATAGAAACGCGCCAGCAAACGCCAAAATAAAATAGTATGAATACAAATATACATTCGGCATTTCTGTTTTGTTATTTATTGATTTATTGTCAATTGTTTAATACAAAACGGTGAGGGGTGTAGAAAGCAAAGCACACCCCTCGTTAAAATATAAAAGTCCTAAAAACAAAAAGGAGTAAACATTAAGAAATGTACATTTGTATATGAAAACTTTTAGTAGGGGCAATTAAAGTAGTTCAACAGATAGTCAGTGTAATTATGATCATAAAAAGTTTTCTTTTTGTGTTAACATTTGAGATATTTTAACCATAATTATGGTAACAATTTACAATAGTTTTTGTATTCATTTTACTTATCCGTACTGAGGTCTAAATTACATTATTATTATTATTATCATGATTACATTATTAATAGCACAGACTAAGCAGATTTTTTTTTAATCAAAATTATTTTATTTATAATTACACATAATAACTATACATTTAATATGCTTGCAAATATTTAAAATCTAAATCTGATATTTCTTATTCAAAATATATACATTTTTTATGAGGACGTTTTTCTGACCGTTCTTTTTTTATTTATTTATTTTTTTTTTTTGAGGTTTGTCTCACGCAATCCATGTAGGGCAGTAAATAAATTTAGGAATCTCACAACGCTAGACTGAAATAAAAGGGGTCAGCATGTAGCCTAGTATGTAGTATATAGTGCGTAGTAGGCAGTATGCTTGCATTCTAAATGAATGAATTGGGATTTTCAAGCGCACACTAGGGGGCGAGCACAAAATAGACCAGCTACAGTCAAGAATCTCAGCAGTGGGAGGAGGAGGAGAAGAAGAAGAAGAAGTAGAAGAAGAAGAAGAAGAAGGGTCTCGGTCTGTGGGGGGTGACGGAGGGGTCGAGCGTTTTTGTTCCGCTGGTGGATCTTGCTTAAACGGTGAGCAGGAGACACAACAACCTGAACCAAAGCTGCCCGACCCTGAAAGAGCCTGGAGGAGCGGGTCGTTACGGATCGGAACTAAGGCGCTTTTGTTTCTCTCTCAACTCCTGCGGGTTTGGGGGCTCCAGCGGCGGCGGCGGAGACGATCCCGCTCGCCCAGGGAAGGAGGCTGGAAGTCGGGGACGCTTCCAGCCTGCAGGGCCGGGCGCCGTGGCGAGTGAGCATCCGGAATTTGGTGAACCCTTTGGGGCTCAGTGGATGGGATGGAGCCGGGACCATCAGGCGCTGGTGGGTTCAGATCTTTTAAGTTGTTTCGAATCTTACGGTTCCGCGTGATATTATTGCTTCGCGTTGTATCATTTCATAATGATACATTGCAACATTCCATAATGACACGTTGTGACATAAGGATAAATTGTAACATTCCACAAGCACATATTGTATCATTCCAGAAGAAACACTGTAACAGTCTTTTAGAACGTTCACTGCTAGGTGATACCTGGAAGTTAATATAAAGGTGTAAGAACGTTTATATGGGGAAAATAATGCAGGGGAACAGGAAGATTGTCCCAGGTCAGGGGTCGTGGGAAGACATGAGCCTGAAGCCCGCCTTCAGCAGATGCAGCAGGGGAAAGTGACCCCCAGGGGTCTTTATTGATCCAGGCTAAAATGTGGCTCAGTCCAATGTTACCAATTTCACTTCCATTAACAGTATAAATTCATGAGACTCTGTGGCATACGACCAGATAAATGATTTATATTAGGAGGGATAAAAGCTGCCTGGCTGCTGCTGTGGGATTTGGGAATATGATTTGATTTAATTTAATTTGACAAACATTTAGTGGATAAATTACAGACTGTTTCAAAGGATGTCTTTAAATGGAGATCAAGAAAATAGTTTGATCTAAAGTTGCATTTGATGTGTAAAGCTGTGTGAAATGGTTAAGACCAAAAAAAAAAAAAGCTTACAATTTCTGATGTTAAAGTGTTTAATTTAGATCTAACTTTCAGATTCAAATCCGAGCTTGACAACCTTTTACAAATTAACTTTTTTTTTTTATAGAGTATACGTATATACATGAAATTGTTTGTTTGAGCATCACAACACTGAAACTTAACCAGTGCTGTGAGTTTGGGGTGGGACTATCTGTTGCTCTGACCAATGGCAGATGGGCAGGATTGTTTGAGAAACCTGTTTGAAAGGATTCTTATGTTTGTGGACTTTTACTTTTTACAAATGAATGTTTTCTGAGGCACTTTTGCTATATCTATAACTCTGTCTTAGTCACTTGTTGTCAATTGTTTTGGTTGTGTATGTATATCAGACACCCTGGTCATAAAAAGCCCGCATTGCTAGATCAAAAAGTGTTGTTGTAGTTGTTTGTGTGACTCTGAGGGTGGCCTTTATTAATGAGCGGCAGGGGAAGGGTCACAGGGGCTGTGCACTGGCCAGGTGGCGTCTCTGTGGATCTTGCACACTTCAGTGCGTTATGCTCTTGAGCCCTCAATAGCAGGACATCTGGGAGTCCAGACCAAAATATTGGTTCTGTTCCTCTGTCACAGTTCTGCCCACTACTTCCTACTATGGACAGCAGGGCTGTTATATAACAAAATGGCTTTTTCAGTCTTTTATTCATGCCTTAAAAAGTACATATTAAAGTTAACATGAATTAAGGTTAATTAACGCTGTAGGTTTTGTTACCTTTATTGTAAGTGATTAAAATGCCATGCTGAAAATTTAGTTTTGAATCGATGCATTAAAATGAGTTGAGTTCTAACAAGTTTAAATAGCACTGAAATATTTGTGATGTTTACATGAGTTTTATATCCCTATCAAAACAATTGCAAATATATTGGCATAATATACAGATATAGAGCTGGACTACAGCCGGCACAATATTCCCAAAGATGCTTAGTCTTATATCAGGTGCAGATATGTTATGTACACCTCTATATATAAATAGCTAGCTATCTATATGTATGTATATCTATCAGCCAGCCCCGAAAGAGAGCCGCCATTGTTTACTGCTTTCTTGAGATCTGGCTCCATTTCTAGCCATCTGCCGCTGCTGCCTGCATTCGCTCTGCTGTAGGAACATAGAGTTTGCCATTGATCAAGACTTAGCAGAGTATATGTCCTGCAGGAAAAAAAAAAGCGTACGAGAGCGCTCTGAAGCGCCTCTTAAATCATAGGCGAGCTGTAAAGCGGGCCTGTGTAGGATAAGATCGATGACCTTGTCTCGGCGTAATGTCGAGGTGCTCGCTGACACTATACGATGAATAAGGCCAAGGTCCGGCTCTCCCAAAACCCCCACGTATCCCTGCTCTCCTGATCTCCATGACAATGTGTGTTGCTGTGCGGTTGCTATGGAGAGGCTGGGAATGTTTTGGGGCCCCTGTGTTTGTGTGTGCTGATGTGGAGTCGAGGGGGGCTCCCCCTGTTCGGGAAGGAGGGCAGCTGGGGTCTTTGTTATGATGGAGGGAGTGTTCTTCATGGGCAGAGAGGTTAAAGGCGTCGACACTTTAGACTAGTGCTTCACAGCTAGTTTTGGCTCGGGGTGCAGATTTTACTTTGGACTGCTTATCAAAATGTTAGCGCTAAAATTACTGAAAAATCAAATTGAGATATATTCCAGTGTTTTAAATTTGAATTGGTTGATGTTTGAGTAATTTTGTTTTTGTTAGTTTTTTTTTTAAATGTCTGTTGTTTCTATACATGTTTACTTCAGTTTAAGTGCTAGTCATTTAGTTACATATAACTAAACTTAAAAAATTTGATGAATTAAGCTTTTTTTTTAATATATATATAATTTGACTATTATTTAAAGTAAAGAAAGTGTGTTATGGTTTTAGTTTTAGCTAACTATATTTGAAACTGAAATAAAAATAAATGAGAAATTCTAACAAAACAAAATCGTAGTACAATATTTTAGTATGATTAACTTTCATATTCTAACACAGGAAACAAGAATATTTTATAGTTTTGCTTTAAGCATGTTTATGATTTCTTGCAGTCATCGATGCACTCTCTGCACTCTCCATGTGTTTCTTCATTGTTAGCGTATTATCTTTGAGCTTCTGTGTATTAGTGGATGGTTTGAGGGTGAGGGGGCTGGCACACAGCCGTTAACATCCGTCTGATTTGACTAGCAAAGTGACAAATACATTTCCGGCAAAACAAAGTAGAGTTTGATTGGTCACATGACCTTTAACATGAGTAACAATGTGTTTTCACTTCCATTTTAATGTCCGTTTATTTTGTTATCCTAACTGTACAAGATTATAGGGTTATTTGTATGTTATTGTTTATTACTCAACATCACTGCTGGAGTCAAAAACACATGCAGTGATGTGAAAATAAAGAGCGGGACGCGTCTCAACCAATGCAAGACAGTGCAGAACTTTAAACTAAAGAAGAAGCTTTTTATTAAGAGTTTATGGTTGCCAATAACTACTTACTACATTAATATAACATTAATCAGAAGTTCATTAATGTCACCCATTCAGAAGTCATCAGGTTGACTGTTTGGAGCATTCATAACCATGCCATCATTTATTTAATTCAATGATTAAATCTTACATAGTTACATAGCACATGATTATTATATACATGTGTTTTTATTCAACTCACAGCATAATTGTATTATGAAATAATTTTTTTAAATTTTATTTTATGCCACAAATCATTAGGATACTAAGTAAAGATCATGAATATATTTTGTCAATTTCGGACCATAAATATATGAAAACTTAATTTTTGATTAGTAATATTCATTGCTAAGAACATTTGAACAACTTTAAAGGTGATTTTATTTATTTATTTATCTATCCAGATTTTCAAATAGTTGCATCTCAGCCAAATACTGTCCTATCCTAACAAACCATGAATAAATGGAAAGCGTATTTATTCAGCTTTCAGGTTCAAATTGACACTTATGATGACTGGTTTGCATGCATATGTTTACATTTAAAGCCTTTAATTTGAAATACTGTATTTAATATATTGAAACAGATCCAATTCTGATAATATAAAATCAATGCACATTATATTATTACTATACTGCATGTAGTTGGTTAGTTATTTATGTTATAAATATATTGTACAAATCAACATCTTCCACATTGTTTAACATGCCCTGATTATTGAGTGATGGTCAGAATGGCTGTCGATAGTTTTGAGTTAACTCTTAAGGTATACTACTACCCTGATCCTCCTTTCTTTTTCAGTTTTTGCCTTCCCGCCCCATTTCCATTTTAGTCGCCATCCTCTTTGTTCCTTTTCCCTGCTTTTGTCCTGTTCCCATACACTCTCCTGTCACCATATCTCTAGTCCTATAATTCCCCGAACTCCCCCTGAACTCCTCCTTTCACCATGTCTTGCTCTTATAACCTCCTATCTGCTTAATGACCTCTGTCTCTCTCTTTCTCTGTCTGTCTGTCTGTCTGTCTGTCTCTCGCCCGCAGTGCCCGTCGGGCCGTACCCCCCTCCCCTGCAGCAGGTGTTCCAGGCGCCCCGCAGGCCGGGCATGGGCACCGTTGGCAAACCCATCAAGCTGCTTGCCAACTATTTTGAGGTGGAAATCCCAAAAATGGATGTGTACCACTATGAAGTGGACATTAAACCTGATAAGTGTCCTCGACGGGTCAACAGGTAAAAGCCCCTTGATCTCAAACATCCACAATCATTCCTAGGGCTGTCACCTGTACCATGTATATGTGTGTGTATATATGTAAGTATTTTACTCTATAGTCTAGAGTCACAGTTATTATTGTCTGCAATAAAACTTAATAATGGGTAAAAAACTTGCCTTGGCAATTAAGTGAAATAAACCTGTTTAAGTACTAAACTACTAGCACTACTAACTGAAATAAATATGAATATACAAATAACACAAATAAGCTACATAAAAATATATATATAAAAAAGGCAAAAGCGCATTACAATATTGCTAAAACTTATCATATATAAAATATATATATAAAAATTAAAGCTCACTCTTGTATTTGTAATCAGAGATAAAATAATATTTATAATTTTTGGACTTTCTTGTTTTTGTTTATCGAAACGAAGGTGAATAAATATAAATATTAGATAGAAATGTATGTGTAAAACACACGACATTTAAAAATAATACTTTAGTAACGAGCTGAAATAAAAAAAAAATAATAATTTGAAGTACAAAAATGACTGAAATCGAAAAGAAGTTACTCAAATTAAAATGAAAACTACAAATATAAAACTAAAATCTCGTTCATTTTATCACTCTGAAATCTCTCATAATTTTTCACTGAATCAGATTAACATGAAAAATATGTTTGTTCCCATCTTTT
>JAUCMS010000028.1:19992026-20002822 GCA_032357445.1 Enteromius radiatus | reverse complement strand
ATAAACGCATATATTATGTAAAGAAAAACTTTTATTTTGGATGCGATTAATCGCGATTAATCATTGCCCAGCGCTAATAAATACAGTATCCATCCAAATACAGGATTGTTTACAATTCACTTTTTTTCTTTTTTTGAATGCAATTAATCTTGATTAGTCATTTGACAGCCCTATATTTTGTTAATAAGTTGAATTTGTTTTATTTCTGTTTTTATTTGAATTCTAGCTTTAGTATTTGTGTTTTGTCGTTTTATTCATTTTGTATGTCTGCGTAGTATTTATTAGGTTTTGTTAGTTTGTTTATTTAATTGAATTTAATAATGTTTTTTATGGTTTTTACTTCAAGGTATTTTAGCACTTAAAATAATAAATGTTAAATTAGCTTAAATAAATGCTAAATGAAAAAGTATTTTGTTTAATTGATGTCATTTAATAATAATTAAAATTGAAACAACAAATGTACATGTAATTCAATATCTGCACTGTAAAAAGTGATTTTTAACTCAATTAAGGCAGCGAGTTAGTAAGTAACCTTAATTGAATTAAGTGAATTTAAGTCTTATTTACTAATATTTTAAAAGTATTGCTTATGCAGTTTAAGTCTGGTTTACTTAAGCCATTTAAGTTTAGTTGACTTAATTGAATCTGTGATCTGAGGAACACTGAAAATAGCTATACCTAGTTAAAAATTGATCAGAAAGTTCCCAATCCAAACCCTGATGACGTCAGTGGTCACATGGTTTGCATAGCACTTAAACAAATCATGTAACGCATGTAACTGGGGCTATTAGAGTAACTAGCACTTTTAGCGCAAATAGTACGATTTAAGATTATTTTAGTACTTCATCTTTAAAAGAAAATGAGAAATAACGCCTTGCAATAACTATATATTTAGTTATTTATTTTCAGCTTTATTTATTTATTATATAGTTCAGCTTATTTTAGCAGTTTTATTCTAATCCATGTGTGTGCTCAGATCGGGAAGAGTGGGAACATTCCCGCAGGAACGACGGTTGACACCAGCATCACGCATCCGTTCGAGTTTGATTTTTACCTGTGCAGTCACGCAGGTATTCAGGTGAGCTCGACGCAAACAATCATTCATAGCTGTGTGCCTGTGATAGTGGTGTGACGTTGTTCTGTGGTCCTCGTCTCAGGGCACCAGCCGACCCTCACACTACTACGTCCTGTGGGACGACAATCGCTTTACGGCTGACGAGCTGCAGATTCTCACCTACCAGCTGTGCCACACATACGTGCGCTGCACCCGCTCCGTCTCCATCCCGGCGCCTGCATACTACGCCAGACTCGTGGCTTTCCGTGCCCGATACCATCTGGTGGATAAAGAGCATGACAGGTGAGGCCAAGATCATGAGCATCTGGAGTTTAAATCTTAAAATAGATTAGCTACTGTCTGTAACTCTAGCAAGTTGCCTTGCTGCCTAGTCAGAAAACTACATTCTAAAGGGGTTTCCTTTTCCACTGACCTGTTTCTCCATCAACATCAGACAAACCCCTTAGACATAAAAAAATTATTTGAAGTATCCTGTGAATTTGTAGGTTCCTATTTCTATATTTATTATAATATTTACTGCCATTTATTTATATATATAATGCATTTATTAACTGCAATACTAATATAATAATAATGATTGAAAAATTTATATATATTTATATTTTTTTCATATATTATTATAATTTAAAATCACTACTTTCTATTTGAATATGTTGTAAAATGTAATTTATTCCTGTGTTCAAAGCTGTATTTTCAGCATCATTACTCACATGATCCTTTTAGAAATCATTCTAATATACTGATTTGCTGCTCAAGAAACAGTTGTGCCGCTCAACATTTTTGTGGAAACCGTGATTGATTTTAATAGAACTGCATTTATTTGAAATATTTGAATGGAACATTATAATGCCACTGTTGATGCTCTAATGCTTATCAGATTTGAAGTCAGTCTTTATCTGGTCTCTGTGTTCGTAGCGGGGAAGGCAGTCACGTCTCCGGACAGAGTAACGGTCGGGATCCTCAGGCTCTGGCCAAAGCGGTGCAGATTCACCACGACACCCTGAGGACCATGTACTTTGCCTAAGCAAACCTTTGCCAGTTCAGCGGGTGCTACCAGTCCCACAAAAACCACAGAACCCAACATGAAGTCTCACACGTTGAGTTTCCTTGAATCTGGCTGAACTACTTTTTTTTTGATTATTTAATTGTTTATTACTGTATACTACTTTCGCACTCCCATATGTATGTATGTATGCAATACTGAGGGAAGGAACGCAGACGAAGCTGTCGTTTTGTATGCCACCACAAAGCTGCCTCTTAACCTGATGCCAGAGTTCAAACACCCGAAGCGGAGGAATCGCTGTTACTTCCTTTGGCATTATTTTTATTGTTGTGAAAGTTTCTTTAAAATTTTTTTGTATTATTTTTGTGAGTGTCATGGTACATTAGCACTTAGTTTTAGTCGCAAGTCACCGCGAGCCCAGGAAGCAGCGCAGGCAGTGATCGACTGTAGCAGAAGCCGCAGACGCAGGTGTCTCGGATGGATTTTAGACTCGCCGTTAGTTAAAAGAGTGGCCGAATTAGTGTAACGATAGATGGACCACTGAGTGCATCACTGCATTTGCACTCTCACATCAGCATGACACCGAAACCAGCATTATGCACCAGCCAAACGCCATGCCAACCGGTGAAAAAAGGCCCTCGTCTGTAGAACGTGCAGTTTACTTGCACTTGAAGAAATGATGATTTTGCTCGCCTCTTTTCTTACTTCCAGAGCACATAAATCTTCCTGAACTTACAGGAACAGTTCACCCAAGAATGATGATTTTTAAAATAATGTATGCACTCTTGTGTCTTTGCAAACCCTAGATTTTTATTTGTTTTTCTCCCATGAAACAGGACGAGCTGTTTTCAGTGATGGGGGTTAATAATGTGAAGCTCCATGTGTCGTAAAACTAGTCTGCATGACTTTCGTATTTTAATTTTGGAAGTCATATTTTAGATTTGCGAGAAACAAATTTGAGGGGTTTTTTTTGGTGCCGTCAGACGATTAATCGAGATTTATTGCATCCAAGTTTTTGTTTACACGATATGTGTGTGTACTGTGGATATTTATTATGAATATACATACAGCATATGTTTTAAAAATATTTACATGCAATTTACATGTATATATTTTTTTATTCGTAACATTGCATAACATGGGCAGTCGTAACATACAATAAAATGTCTTAAATTTATACATGTATGTTTATGTGTTTATATTCATAAAAAAAACAGTACACAGATATATATTATGCAAACTATTTTTATTTTTTTTATGTGATTTTGGTCTGTTTGTTATATAAATTTAGACTTGGAATACAGTATTTTTATGGTGGTAGAAATGACCACACATCTTTTATTGTGTAAAAAACAGAAAAATGTATGTATATGTGTATGTATGCGTGTGTGTATATATATATATATATATATATATATATATATATGCCTGTTTACATATGTGTGTAATACACATATACACATACATATACATATATATGTATATGTGTGTGTGTGTGTGTGTGTGTATACATACACACACACATATATATATATATATAATGAGAGGAGTTCATTTGCAAAAACTAAAATAAATAAATTAGCTAAAAATAGCTAACTAACACAAATAAACAATTAAAAAAACATGATAATGTAATACAAAACGTGGTTAAAAAAAAAAAAATTATCAGTTGTTGTTTTTTTTTTTCAAATGAACTCTTCAGACACACACGCGCACACATACATGCATGCATGGCCTTCTTTAGCATTTTTGGGTGAACCTTTCCTTTAAACCGTTTCTTCCACTGGCCTCTGTACATGAAGCAATACAAGGTCACAGAGAGCAGTCATAAAGAACACCGCACGTCATGTTAAAGATGATAGAAGAGAATGAGATGCCAGGAGCTGGAACAAAGCAGGAATAGCTGTTTGTATATAGTGAGCCTGTCCTCTCTCCCACACGGGATCACGAAGGCCGTCGGGTCACGTCACTACACGTCATAGCCGTTCTGCATTGTTTTCAAACGTGCCGTTGGTAATACTGCCACATTCCCTTCCCAACAAGCACATTTAACACTTGCCAGTATCATTGCACCTTTTTGCCCTCGCCTGACGCCTGTCAGTGCAGCAAGCATGTGGGCATGCCGGAAGACGAATTTTTCCACAGGTTAGGGGAGCATTATGCCATGTAGTCATGTCATACGGTGGATGTATGAAATGCATGTTTAAACTGAGTTGGTGTTGTAACTGGAGCCTCTTAGTAATCATATTAAGACTGAGCCCGTACTAACTTTTGATGCCATACTTTCTCACCCGTTTGCCTTAAAATGAAAAAGCTGTCATTACCAATCTGGATCTTTCTTTTTTTTTTTTTTTCTTCCACAGCGGCATACAAGTGAACAAATAATGACAGAGTTTTCATTTTTGGGTGAACCTTCCCTTTAAGGAAACCTATAAAAAGTGTCTACGAGTCTCCACAAGGTGGTGTTGTTGAAAGACTCGCCTCAAAGCACCTAAAACGGTTTGTAGAAATTCAAAGGGATTTTATTGTTTTATTTTAACTCACGTTTATGAAATGTATACAGAGACATGCCTTTATTAGGTTTTACCATGCCAACGAGGTGATTTTTATTGATGCCCGCTGTATGATATCGATCCGGTCTGTCCTAGACTAAATATTCTGATGCAGTACTTGACTCTCAAAAGCCACAGCACCTTATGGCTGATGGAGAAGAAGATGGAGTAATTGGAGAGTGAACTTCACCCGACCTCAATGTTTAAGCAATATTAAGCCACTGATAAAGAACAGTCCGTATCATAGCACTTCCCAGTAGATTCAACGAATGAACACATAAGCAAGTCATTTTGGCTCTGTATGTAATAGTGAGAGGACTTTGTTCGGGACGATTATTTTTTAAAGAAAATAAAAGTTGTTTTTTATTAAATCCTGTGTTGAGTCCTGTTTTCAGATGTGTTGAAATATGCAACTGTATTTCATTATTGACTTATTTTTGCAGTGATTTTGTCCATTGCTGAATGAATCCCGGGTATCATTTGTTATTCATACATCTAACTCTATTGATCTAGCATGCATTTATATTTTCCAAAATACAACATTTTGAACAGAAACCAGATTTCAAATTGAAAAAGCAAGCTTTGGAATAACATGCATGCTTCATTAGCCCAGGAAAATGATTATTGTGCTCAATTTTGATTTCACGTTGAGTCAATGGCGTTTTCATGCGTCTTTTGTAAAATCCCTCTTATCATCTATTCTGTTTTATTAAATGCATGCCATAATTCATACTGTACCATAACACCATAATTCATCAGTATATCAGTCTTCATTCTTATATAAGTTATTGCACTGAACTGAATGCTACAGTTTATTTAAAAATGATTTTACGAAGGATTTTATGAAGATGAATGAGGTTTAATAACTGATCGCTCTTACTATCGTTTGTGGTTTATGAAATGGGTTAAGATTATGATGCATGTTACTGGTTTTACAAACGGATGGAAATATTGAGAGATCCTTTAACTTCTGTGTAACCAAGAAAAAAACTTTTTTGAACAATAATAAAAAAAAAAAAGTCAGTGTTTAGAGAACGCTTAGAAATTATGTAATATGTTTATGACTTAATAGGAACATTGGCAAAACATGCAGAACATTTTTATTAGTAGGTAGGTAGATAATAGATAGTCTTTCATTTTTTAGACGTTAGTCTTTAGTTGAGATTGTTTAAAAAATGTTTCAGAATGTTCAGAGACTTTTCAAAAGTAACGTTCCCATAATATTTGGAATGTTCTTAACGTTTGTATAGCCCGCACAAAAAGAACCTTTAGAACGTTCAGTTTTCATAATTTAACCGGAATGTAACATTCTTGGAACAAAATTTTGTAAGCAGATGGATGATGGATAGACATACAGACAGATAGATCGATAGATAGTACTGAATGGTTTGCGAAGGATTTTACGAATCAGTGAGGCCTAATACGTTGATGATGATGGTAGTGATGAGGCTGCCTCAAACCCCGTCCCTTCCCTCTCGTGCTCGCGCTTCCCCTCGCAGCCAATCAGCGCGCGGCTCTCGCGGCAGGTCCGTGCGTCGCGCTCGCGGAGGATCAGACGCTCCATATTTAGCCGAAGCGAGTCTCGCAGAGGCTCTGAGTGTCAGAGAAACCCTGCGAGAGAGAGTTCAACTCCCAACTTATTCCGTGTCACCGCCGGCGTAAAACGAAGGGAATAGGCGCCATCGAAGAGCCTCGAGCTTCGAGGACGGAGTTCATGGAGGATCGGGGACTTTGGCGGATTTTTCCCCTCACAGATGGGAATGTAGCTTAGCTGGTTAGCCTGGCCACTAGCAGTAGCAGGCTAGCTGTGTCGAAGAGCAGAGGCGACATAAGTTGACTTTTACTCGCTATAACGTCATAACACCTCAATAAACCGCCTCAGTCTTTCCAAAGACGCGTTTCTGAAGGCGTCGCCGTCACAGAAACAGCGTTTCGGGACTGTATTCAGGGGAACTTCTCGTCTTAGCTGTCTGGCTAGCTGGCCGTCACGTCAATCTGTCAACCGAACCAGAAATCCAGACCGGATAGTTCGAGCCACATACGGAGGCACCGAACCTCCCCCTATCTTCTGATATACGCGCTTCTGGGACGCTGGATTAGGAGTCTGTGAACCGGGAGGAGACGTTCGCATTGGGTTAACGGAACCGTAGAGTTTCTGAAGTTCGTCTACTGCGAGCCGGGGACGGAACCGGACAGAGACCTCATGAATGGAAATCGGAACTACAGGTGTGTATATGGTGTTGGGTCTTTTGCGCACATCTGGCTGTTTGCAACGTCATGAAGGAATTGAATGGATGCATATTTGAGACCGTCTTAAGAGTCACCTGAAAGCTGAATATATAAGCTTTCCATTGATTCATTGCTTGTTAGGATAGGACTGAGATACAACTATTTGAAAATCGGCAATCCGAGGGTTCAAAAAAAGCCCAAATATTGAGATAATCGCTTTTGGAGTTGTCCCAATGAAGTTCTTGACTAATTAAAAAAAAGTTTTTGATATATTTACGGTTGTACATTTGCAAAATATCTTCACGAAACGTGATCTTTACTTTAATATTGATTTTTGTGAGATCTCATTATGCTGTTGTTTGTCTCCTGTCCAAACGATTCACAGTTTGTTCTGAATGATTCATTAGTAATTTCAGAGTTTTAAATGTGTAGAAACTATGTAACAGTTGTAGAACAATAATCAAATAAGGATTCATTCTCAAGCACATGTAATAATAAACAATCAAACAGACATAAAACGAGAAGTGCTTTTGAATTTCTACAAATTAAGTTCTTATCAATGTATATTTACTAGCTTTTCATATGTTTATGGTAGGAAATGTACACATTTTCTTTATGGAACATGATCTTTACTTAATAACCTAGTAATCTTTGGCATAAGAATACAAATATACTTACTTATGATTTGTATTTTGACAAGTAATAAATGTTACAATACATATAATGCATTCCTACATAAAATATTAAAACATTTATGCTTCTGAGAATCGTTATTGTTGAGCAGGTTGTTTTACAAACAACATCTGTAATTGACATCTCTAAGCAATTTCAACCACAAACTCTCACAACTTTGTCTTTGTTGTGAACATCATGTTTATATAAAACCTTTCCACTTATTTAGACTTGAATTGTTCTTAAGTCCCCATGGAAAACCTAAAGATATCTGGGAGTTTTAAAACCGCTTTACAGGACTGGAATTGTCATGAAAATGCATTAAATCTTGGACTTTTTGTAGCAATTGTGAATATTGTTTTCTATTTATGATCTACTTTAAATGATTGTATGCGTCAGTATTGTTCTTGAATAGGTGGCAAGTCATAGTAAGGTCTAATTATGCTATTTTTGGTCTGAATGATTCATTAGTAATTCCACGTGAATGTGACGTATTGATTTAAAGAAATGTATTTAATGTGTTATTTGGATAGTAACTTCACCTTTTATAAAATTAGAATTCATGTTTCGCCATTTAATTGTGATTACATGTTTTTATTATCATGTCCGAATGATGATTTAGCATTATTGTGTCAAAAACTGAAGTAATTGATTTTAAGGTGATAAGGAAGGTTGTGGAAAGCCAGGATGAGTCCATTTCTGCTATTAAGCCTCTCAAAAAAAATTCTCGTTAGGCTGCAAGCATTTCTGTGAAATACTGAGTGCTGTTTTTCGTACGTGTCTTGTAGTGTGGTTTAGATCAGAGCAATTATCTCATTGTGCCTCATCGTGGGCATTTTCAAGGCTGACTATGAGTCATTTTGTGATGTGATGAGGTACTGGTCAGACACGATGAGGGTGGTTCGCCTCATGTAACCAGCAGTAAGTGGGTTAGACTCCGGTCAGACGAGTGACCTCTCATAACCTCACTGACATCAAGGTCAGAAGTTCATCCCTGGCAGATTTCCCATTTTTAGTGCACTTCCCTAAAGTCCTGTGTTCTTTTTGCCTCGTGGCTGTTCTCTGGAATGATACTTATTCTGTGTTTACTAATACGGTGACATTTCAGGGGTCTGCATTGTGTGTCACCTATGGAATACCCCTGTCTGAAGGGGCTTTGTGAAGAAAGGCATTGGATTTTCCCTCAGAACATTTTCAGTGGTTCTGTACTATTGCTGAGAAATAAGTGTTTTTCAAGATTGTATAAAATGTGCTTTTGGGGGTACAGTGGTAGGTTGGCCTAATTATTATATTATAAATGTTATAAATCATTTATAATTATTTAAAGTTTTCAAACATGTAATGTAACATAACATTAAGAAAATATACATTTTAGGGACATATGAAAATTCAACAAAATAGTTTTAATGGTTAATTCAAATTAATTGACGGAAAAAACTTTGATTTTAAAATCTTGACAAGTTTACAATTTAACAACAGTTGCATTTTTAGGGCCCTTTGAAATCTTATTTATTTCCAGCTTCCATGTTTTTTACACACAATTACTCTACAGCAATATATTTCTGTCACAGTTTCATCAGGTTAAACCAAAGTTTAATTTCTGAAAGTTTAAGACATTTATCCAAAATTCATCGTTATACTATAAATTACTTTTTTATGACTGGTTTCTGTGATTCAGTGGATGCTGTGGGAGTGGCCTGTGACCGTGAAGAGACCTAACCCGTGCGTTTTATTAGGTTTGATGCTAAATATGACATGGCTCCAGGTGTTTAATAACACCAGATGTTTCCTGCCACCAATCTATGAATGGTCCCTGTTGAGGGGAAGCCCCTGTTGTCTCATTTTGAGGTAATGCTACAGGTGGGTGGGTACAGGCCAAAATGATGCTGTTTTCCCACGCAGGTTGCAGAAACAGTTTGTCGAACCTTTCAAGAGCATGAAGTCACTTGATGATCAAAGTGCCCAGCGTTTCTCAGTCGTTATGCTGTTGTGCCACAGCGTGCTGCATTGACTTTTCCTCGCCGCTGTTTGTTTGATGACAGTGCCAAAGCAGAGGAAGAGTTACATCCTTTGTTTCAACAAAAGCCCCTCAATCTCCTCCCATTGCCCATAAGCTGATGACATGTTATGTGTGGTTTCTATGGTGAGTGCAGTTTGCCTTAAACTGGCTTTGTGGATGGCCAGTATAGTGAAGGATTTTTTGGGGGCCTGGTGTGATGGTGAAATAGTTTGGGGGTCGCCAGAGCTGTCTGTCAATGTCTATATGTTTGCTCTTAATTGGGTTAAACGGGTGATTTTGAATCATCATTTCAGTCAAATTGCAAATGCTTGTTGGAGTTACATAAAAACACAGTATAAGGTCTATAAAAAAAAAAAAAGAAGGAATAGAATAGAATAGAATAGAATAGAATTTTAAACAGTTTTTCCCTAAATTAAGCATTAGTTATCAGTTCAACTTATATTCATATATATATATATATATATATATATATATATATTAATATAATATAATATAATAATACATAAAAAAATTCTATATATATATATATATATATATATATATATATTTATTTTATTTTATTTATTTATTTTTACTATTTTATTATTGATTAATTATCAAAATGTATTATTTATTAGGGTGATTTTTGAACCACAAGTTTAACTAAACTTTCATGTAGTCAAGATGAACATTTAAATGAACATTAGTTAGGCTACTAGTTTTTTAACAGTAACTAATTTTCTTACATATTTCTTTCACATTTTACAGTTATTCAATGCAGTATTACTCTTGTAACGCAGGTAATTTTGTTGTTATTGTGTGAAATTAGGCTTAAATTTAAACCCAAAATGTATTTAATGTTCTTTTTTTAAATGGTGATGATACATATTTTTTATGCAAACATATTTTATGCAGTTAAATACAGAAGTCTGTAGTTAAAATAAAAAAAGATTTTGAACAGTTACTTTAAAAGTAACTTTGTTTTCTTGTGTTAAAAACTTGAAACTTTTGGTTGTTGTTTTTTTTTTAGTCTTGTAAAGCCAGCTGTTTATCTTCAGAACTGATGATTGATTTTGTGTTTATTATGTGAAAAAGCATAAATAGAGCAATGAATAACAAAAATGTATTTATAGGCTATCAAGTATTGCTGCATATTATTGTGCTCTTAAAAATAAGCTAGCCAGTTAAAAAGCAATCATGGAATGCACGTGATATTGCATTGTTTTATATTGGCCAGCTCTGTTCACCACGTGCACTGCACCGTCA
>JAUCMS010000028.1:19978900-19989838 GCA_032357445.1 Enteromius radiatus | reverse complement strand
TTCCCATGCTGCTCTGTCACGCAGTGCGTCTGAACCCGGTGCCGTGACTGACGCCATTGTGTCGTACCGCCGAGCTCACGGCCCGTTCCCACAACCCAAGCCTCTGTGGATTAGACTCACAACAGCTGTATTGTGTGTGTGTTTGCTGTAGTGTGCTAGAGAGGTAGCGAGCTCAGAATACAGTACTGCATTTATCACTGGATGTCTGGAAACTGAGCAGATTGGCTGGTCAGCAGTTAGTGTAGTTTAGTTGTGAATTTCTCCTTGCAATCTTTGCACTTTTTTTTTTTGTTTTTTTTTTTAATTGCTTGGGATTAGTGTTGTTTTAGCATTATTTTATAGTTTCTTAATATATTTCTTTATAGCTTTCAATTCAGTTTTACTTTTAGTATAATTTCATTTTTTATATTTATTTTATATATTCAATATTCAAATTTATATTTATATATTTTTTTATATTTAATATTTTAATTAGAGTTTTACAAATTTTATGTGCTGTTGTCATTTTTTATTTCACTTCTACTTTTAGTAATTTTACTTTTTAAACCTATTTCAGATAGTTACTCTCAATTCTTTCTTTCTTTTTCATATTTTAATTTCAACATGTATACATTTTAGTATTTGCCATGTGCTTCTGTAGGTGCATATCTATCCATCTATCTATCCATCCATCTATCTATCTTCTATCTATCTTAGGGGTGGGCATAGATACATTTTTTTAATCTAGATAAATTTCTAAAAAAATCTAATTAATCTAGATTAATTTTTTATCTAGATTAATCTTTTTTTAATCTACATTAATGTAGATTAATTGCTTTTTTAGCTAGTTTAATCTAGATTAAATATTTTTTTATCTACATTAAATTGTTTTTATCTAGATTAATCTCGATTAATTTCAAAATGAAAAAAAAATGTAATCTAGAGTAATACTAATATATATATATATATATATATATATGTATGTATGTATGTGTATATGTATATGTGCTGTTTATTTATTATGTTTATATTTAAACACACGTACAGTATATATTTTGAAAGCATTTACATGTAAATGCATTTATATATTTATTTTCTTTTATTTTATATTATATCTAAATATATTTACTATATAAACTTAACATATTTCCATTAAATATATACATGCATGTATTTGTATTTGTATTTGTATATACTTAATAAATATACACAGTACATACAAACATTATGTAAAGAAAAACCTTTATTTTAGATGCGATTAATCGTTTGACAGCACTAATTTATATACAATATATTTTATTTCAATTCACAAAAGCAATTTTTCATAGTTTTAGTTCGGCTCTTCTGCCAATATCAGTCTGATTGATGATATTTATTTTTAATATTAATATTTATTTACTGTAAATATAGTATTTAATAGCCTTCAATAAAAGCTAGATATGTTGCAGTAACGTCTTCGAAGAGGCCTATTTGTGCAGGAAACGCTTGTCACTTTATTTATTTATTTATTTTTTACTGAAGCTGAATTTTGTCCTTGAAGTCACAGTGGATTCGTGCTGTATAGATTACGTGCTTCCAGTTTGTAGCGTAGACGCAGTGTTTCTGTGCAAACGTTCAGCCGCTGCAGTTGCTGTAGAAGCTTGCAGCTTTCAGCACCGTGTGAATGAGCTCTTGCATTAATGATTCAGAGGAGCCGCCTGCACCAGAGCAGCTCCGATGAATGATGAATTGCTCTTAATCACACTCACCTTTTAGGGGTATTCATATTTTTAGTTTATTCCTTGGTTTATGTTGTCGTCCTAAAATCACAGGCTGCATCTGATGCAGTAATAACCCATGGTCTCCATGGTCACCACATGCTCGCTTCTTGCCCGCTTTAGTCCCCGTTTATGGGTCACCTGAGGACAGCAATGCTTTTGGCAGCAGTAAGGAGCAGAGATTGCAGTAATCTAATCGCTCCACGGCCCACCTCTCCCAGGCAGCTGTCTTGACTCTTATGATGATGTTGTGGGCTTTTGTATTTTTATATCAGGTGATTTTTGTCTTATTTGTAGGCATACAAATAAATCATCAAGCTTTTTGGGTTTGTAGCATGCCAAAGGCAGACTGTCTCTGCCCGGTTTATACAGGCATTTTGATGACAGGATGTTGAAATTACAGAGCAATTTTCGATGAACTGATGTTTTCAGAACATGGTGACCTCTAACCGTGACAAGTGATATGTAGGCAAGTAGTTAGGCTGATATTGTGTTATTGGAGATCTGAATATGGCATCATGTGTTCAGGTTAACATTCAGAATTGTAAATAAATATAAATGGAATATAAATGGTTTAAAAAGTTAAATGCATAAATCTGGTTCATTGACAAAGAAAAGAAAGATATTCAAATGATTGGTATAATTATTAACAAATCGATGATGGTGATTGTTACTGTTAACTTAAATCAATGTAATGTGAACTAATAATATTAAACAGTTATTAGAAATTAATTTATTGTTAAAGTGCACGTCTATTTTGTAGTTGTTGTTAACATGAAGAATGAAATGTATTACTATAATCCTCTTGCACTTTAAAATAAAAAAGAATATTCATCCTAATTATATACGTTTTTCTAGAGTAAATATTATATTTATTAATCTTTTGTAAATGTAAATAAATGCAAATATAACAATTTTAATATTTAAAAGTTTTATATTATTATTATTATTTATTGTTTGACTTGCTAAAAATCTTTTTAAATATAATGTGGTCAATTTATACAATTAATATGTAATACAAAATTTTATATTTATGAAATATTAATTTATTTTACAGTGCAAGTGTGTTTTTATTGTTGTTGTTATTGTTAATTTGAAAAAGAAATGTATTGCTCTTGTAATATCGTAGCACTGTAAAATGAAAAATCTTACAATTATTTTCTAATATAAATATTATATGAAATATTTTTTTTATAATTTATTAGAAGTGTAATATATTAAAGATTTATTATCAAGTATTTAGTTAGTTTTTTTTTTTTTTTTGTATTTGAATACAGGTGCGTTTGACGTCCAGTGTGCACAAAAGCTGATATATATGACGATTTCTGATGACAGGCCTGTTCTGATCTCTGCATGTTTCATTCTTGCTGTCTCTCCCTCCTTTATCTGCACGGCCTTGGCGCTTGGTTACGTTTCCCTCTCAACAGAGATGACGCTGTAGTGAGCGAGCGCACGCTGCACGTATGCTCTCGAGTGGGCGGCGGTGGGAAAGTAAGCTCTGCCCTGAGACCAGAGTCAAGGAAGTGTGGCGTAATGACTCATTCGTGGAGTACAGTGTGTGGTTGCCTGCGCGGAGGATGAAAAGCGTCCTCTGGCCTCTCTGCCTCCTCTTCCACCCCCTCTCCGAGCGCGGCGCACACATTTCCCAAGATCCCCGTCACTCCCTCAAGCCTGGCTCTGAATCCAAATGTGTCCAGCAGAGCGTGCGCCGACATCCGCGGGTCTGCGTTCGGGGTAAAATCCAAGTGTTATCAGTCTGCGCGAGGCAGGGAGATTTCCATGACAAAGACGCAGTCGTCTGGGGTTTCAGACCCCCCTGTTCATCTGGTGGCGTGTGAAAGCCTGGGGTCTGTCAGACTGGCCTGTGTCTGCCGTAAGAGGCCCAACCAGGTAAAAAAAAAATAAAGGATTCAACTTCCTGACAGAGCAGCCATGCAACAGCGAGCGCTCACTTTTGCAGCCGTCTTGCTTCCGGAAGTATTTTTCCTATTAGTTTTTTATGGACACTCGAACCATCCAGATCTGAGGTGAATCACTTTTGACTCAGAGCTAAAAAGGTACTTGTTCGTGTACTTTGTCTTTTATGAATCAAAGCAATTTCAGTTTATTTAGCAATATCTAAAGCAACTTACAAAAAAATAACAATTGATCAAAGAACCATCAATAGTTGTAATACACAATTACTAGTTTAATCACCTTATTAATAATATTTGTGTTGGGAATATTGAACTTTGCGGTAAGATTTAATTTAAAGAATTGAAACAATTCAAACAAATTTGAAACAAACAAAAAACAATAAAAATAGTAATATTGTTAAATATTAATACAATTTAAATTAGAAATATAACTAAATTTAATATATTACTATTTTGGTTGTAATTTCTATAATTTAGGGCCCTTGAGAAATAATTTTAATATGCTGCTCAGGGAACATTTTATTATTATTAACAATGTTAAAGCTGTTGTAACGTGTAGTTCTAGATTTTAATTGTTTTAAAATATTTAATTAGAACTTCCTCTTTTATTATTTTTAATGTTTTAAAGCTGTTTTTAATTATATATATATATATATATATATATATTTATTATTATTATTATTTTCTCTTCATATTTTTGTGGAAATCGTCATGCCTTTTTTAGGATTCTTTCATACAAAAATAGTTTAAAAGAACAACATTTATTTGAAATGAAATATTTTTAATATTATAAATGTTTTTTACCGACACGTTTGATCAATTGAATGTGCCCTTGCTATTTCTTAAAAAAAAAAAAAAAAAAAACTGTTCTGTAAAATATATATTTAGTTTTGATGAAGATAAAAATGACAGATCACATAAAGCCCGATGAATAATGATGATTTTGTAGCTCAGCCTCTTCAGGTTTGTCTTGAAGGGTTTATATATTATCACTATAAAAATCAATTTCTCTATAACTCCTGAAGCCGGCGGTTGCGCTCTATTAAACACAGCAGCTAATGATTCAGTCTGACCCTCGCCAACTTCTCTGAATGATCCTTGTTTTTCTTGCTTTTTTTAACCATGACTCTGCTCTCTTCGGCTTTGAAGACCGGCCTCGTATGCGGTTATGAGTCAAACGGGATGAATCACTCTCGGGCCTGACATTCGTTTAGCTGAGACAGATCTCCGGTCATTCGCTGGGTAATGCTGGACTGAACCTTCAGTAAACTTCTGCCGTCTCGTTACCAAACTCTTGTTAGATGGAGCTGCAGAAGCTAGACAGCGTGTGCTTTGACGCATCGGGTTGTCATCTTAAAGGCGAAGATTCATCTAAATTGCAAAATTATTGATTTTTTTTTTGGTGGTTCTGCTCCAAATTTAGACCAGTGGTTGAACCGGAACATGTTGGAGCGTTTAAGCAAACATCACAGGATTTAAGGACATCACAGATGCTATATACATATTCATGTCATTCATATTCATTAGACTGTTTGTATTGAGTTACCAGTCGCATGCATCCCTTTTAATGTCTGAATGATGAAATCCCAGGACAATCTAGCCTAGCTCTATAGTGAGAGATGTCCACAAAAACAGAAGCATGTGTGGCCCGTTGTAACCGTGTGGGATGTGAGGTTCACTTTAATACAACTCTTATACATAAACTAAAGTGTGGGTAAGAGATGTACCTCATGGGTAAGAAATCCTATTTCTGAGGGTGGCAACATTTGATTCATTGAGCATCACCGTCACTTCTGTTTATTATGTTTTCTTTCCCGGTCCTCCTCCACAAAGTTGCTGAACTCTAATGGTTTTCTCCTCACAAGGCCCACGAGTGGAAGTTGTCTGTGATGAATCTGCTAGTGTGCCCTGGGCGTCTCGCAGTCAGGGAATCATTAACTCAAATCACTGTCAAACTCAGTCATGAACGTGGTATTAAATTTTCAGCATCTGTCTGTAGGCATCGGCCGTCTGTTCACACACTCAAACAGCCTCTTCAGACCGTTTTCTGCTAAATCTCAGAACTGGCCCAATGTTTGCAGTGACTTCAAGTATTATTCATTGTTTTTCGGGAGTTATTTTAAAATTAAATGTAATTTAAGAGTTCATTTTTTATTTTATTTTTTTAAACCACTTTATGCCAGTTTTAAAAATATAAAAGCATGTTCAAATGTCACAATATTTTTCTTTTATATGCATTTATAAATGAATACATTTATATTAATTTCAAAGAGTAATTGTATTTGTAATAAATTTTTATTAGATTTGTAATGAAAAGTGCTTATCAACAAAACAGAAGCTAATTAAGATTTTTATTATGATTACATTTACATTTTTTTCTGAGATATTACTATAGTGATATTTCTTATTTTGTTCTTTTTTTAAAGCTTTATATTTTTGTTTAGTAGTAGTGGTGATGATAGTAGTAGTAGTAATAATAAAAAACAATAAATAATAACAATATTATTATAATCTTATTGATATGTAACTACACACTTTACTAGAAAAATCACAATCACTTTCAAACCCAGTCAGTTATTACTTAAAAAAATAAAAAAAAAATAATAATAATTATTATTATTATTATATTACAGAATTTATTAATATACTTTTATATACCTCTTATATAAATTTTATTATTATTATTATTATTATTATTATAAAGGTATATTAAATTATATTATGTAATGAAAAAATATAATAATAATAATAATAATATTATTATTTAAGCAATGACTGACTGGGTTTGATTTTTCTTGTAAAGTTTAATTATATATCAATACGATTATAAAAATAATAATAATTATCATTATTATTATGTATTATTAAAATGGTTAACAAATACAGTTGTTTTAATATTTGAATATCTAATAAAAAAAAATCTGTATTATTCAGTTCCCACCCATTGATGTTTATATAAAAATGCAAGTTGAAGTAGCAGTGCAATAAAATAGAAACGGGATGTTTGTCGGCTGAATGTGTGTTGCATCAAGAGCTCAAAGTGTCGACGCATTCATTCATTATGTGCTGGGAGTGATTTGGCTTTGAACCATCTAGTTTATTTTTGCGCTGTTGTTGTTTTGAAGCTTGCCTCACTAGTGATGTTACTGTGATGTTACGCAAGTGTATGTAACATTTTGTTGCTCTGTCCCTCTCAGGAGCCGTTGGGGCCCAGGCCCTGTTCTCCGTGCCACGGAGGCCCGGCTATGGCACCGTGGGGAAACCCATCAAGCTGCTGGCCAACTGCTTCCAGGTGGAGATCCCCAAGATGGACGTCTACCTGTATGAGGTGGACATCAAGCCTGAGAAGTGTCCACGCCGCGTGAACAGGTAGGCCATTTGCGAGAATTGCTCAAAGCTGATGACCGACTCCTTTAGACTCCTCCTGATGAGCGCTGTCTCTGCAGGGAGGTCGTGGACTCCATGGTGCAGCACTTTAAAGTCACCATCTTTGGGGATCGAAGGCCAGTTTATGATGGGAAGAAAAGCCTCTACACCGCCAACCCACTGCCTGTGGCACCTGCAGGGGTAAGCCAACTTAAACATAGAGAGACGGCCATCTAGGATACATTTTAGGTGCACAAATTGACACATTCTGTGCACAATAATCCAGAAAAGTGTTTGGAAACGCCTTCGAAAAGTGGAGTTTTGGACACTATTGGTATGAATCCTTTTTAATTTGTGATAACACAAACTATGAACGCATATTTTATTACATAAACAGTTTATACATAGAAAATACTTACATTTTCTATTCATCAAAATATCCGTCATTAGCAGCTATTACATCTCTGCATCATCTGGGCGTCCGAGCTGTCTGTTTATTTAAACGTTGACTTGCTGTATTACTCCAAGCCTCCTGAAGGATCGCCCAAAGATGATTCACACTGGTTGGACACGTCTTACAGACATCACGTTCCAGTTCCTCCCATAGTAGCTCAACTTTGACATGTGTATATTGCCATTATGTAGTAATCAAAATTAAAATGATTATTTATGATCTTCAATGATAATTTCAAGTTACTTTAAGGTACAGTATTTGCACTAGGGCTGTGCAATATGGCCGAAATAATTATATTGCGTTTTTTGTTTTTTCTCAAATACTGCGATTGCAATTTTATTTGCGATTTTGGCAACTGTTTTTGCTTTTTCAAACCAGCTTCATGCATACATTCTAAATGTATTCAGTGCACAAGAAGTGCATAACAAAACATTTTACAATGAAATAACATAGTATTAAGTTTAATAAACAAAACTGTAGTAAAATTTTCTTTAAAACAGACAACATGAAATAAATTAAGATTAACTAACCTCAACTCTAGTTAATAACATACTGTACACAGAAATACTAACTGCTTGATAAAAAAACTGTAATAAATTGTCTTAAAAACAGACAACATGAAAGAAATTAAGATTAACTAACCTCAATTCCAGATATAACAATACATAAAAATGAATGTAAATCAAAACCAAAAAACAGATTGCTCTCTTTAAGGTTTTTTGCAAGAAAAACCAGCATGTCCAGCATTTCTACATTAATATAGTGGACCGTTAAACTCATGTACGACTCCATCATTCTGCTGGACCACATACTGTATCTGTGCACATATAATAGGTAATTGCGTTAGTAATTTCTTTGTGCTGTTTCTGAATAAAAAATTTCTGAAAATAAATTAATAGATAAAATTGCAGCCTTTAGAAATTGCATGTGCTTAAATTACGATTTTATTTTTTTTTTGCAATTACGATTAATTGCACAGCCCTAATTTGCACCAAAAACATTTACGCATTTATACTGATATCACCTAAAACCACGCTTTGTCAGGGTGTTTCCAAACTTTTGTGTGTGTGTATACAGAGCCATTCATTTTAATTTTAATGTTTTGGTCATTTTGTTGTTGATTTTAAGTTTTAGTTTGTATTTAGTTATGTTAGATATTGAACTAAATTGAAACTAAATGAAAATTAGATTTTATTTTTTTTTTTTTTTGGGTCAGTTAATTTTAGTCAATCGATGAATTCGTTGAAGCCCTTGTATAGAATTGTAGTTTTAGTTAATAAAAACAACTACCTTGCTGAATATTTGCTGGATGAAGTCCAATGTTTGTTTTTATTTTGTTCTAATTTTGTGGTGCTTATTCCAAAAATAATGTCTGTTTTGCTTGAGCATGTCACACTTTCTCCCAAAATATTGTCCAATTCATTGTATGTTTGCACTTCTTTGCTGAATCTTTTGATTTGACTGCTTTAGAATTTTATAAAGGGTATTAAAATTGATATATGCATATAATATATAATTGAACTCCTCATCCTTAAATGAGGTAATATCATGCCTGTTCTGCACAGGAGCATGCTGTATTGTTACACTACTCCTTGTGTGTCCACAGGTGGACCTGGATGTGACTCTGCCAGGGGAGGGGGGTAAAGACCGACCCTTTAAAGTCAGTATTAAATTCGTGTCCTTGGTGAGCTGGCACCTGTTGCACGAGGTACTAACCGGTCGCAGTATGCCAGAGCCGCTGGAGCTGGACAAGCCAATCAGCACCAACCCGGTTCACGCTGTAGACGTGGTGCTACGCCATCTACCCTCCATGAAGTGAGTCTCAGAAAAACATCAGCTGGTGACCCAGACTCTCCCGCATTTATAGCTCAGATAATATATTTTTATAGATATACAGGGACCACTAACTTGTGTTTTTATTGTATTTTTAAGATTCTGAGTTGATGCCTGACAGCAGTTCCCCTTTAGCATCACTGAATCCCTAAAAAATACATAGTTTCAAACCCCTGTCTGTGCTGTTTCCAGGTACACTCCCGTGGGCCGCTCGTTCTTCTCTGCCCCGGAGGGCTACGACCATCCCCTGGGTGGAGGCAGAGAGGTGTGGTTCGGCTTCCACCAGTCTGTTCGTCCAGCCATGTGGAAGATGATGCTCAACATTGATGGTGTGCACTGTTTGAGTTTAGCGCGTGTGTTAGCACTGCTAGTGTGGGAACCGCTCACACTGTTGCTGGGGAGACGAGGGGCTGAAAGATGGCGGGTGGTGGGAGTTTGTTTGATTGAAGCGGTGGGGGGGTGGGGGCGTTAAATGAGTCTCTTTCTCTCTGACCAAGTTCACCAGCTCTGTGTCTCTCTGTCTGTGTGTTTTCCCGCTCTCTCAGACTCCCACAATTCAATTGGTTGCGTCGGCTGCTCCTTCCCCTCCCCGCTAAAGGGCAGGGAAAAGCCCAACCGTCTGAAATCGTCTCTCCTTTCACTGGCTCATTGTAACACTCATAATGAAGTGAATGGGCTCAGAAAGAGCGCGAACGCATTGGCTTTGAGTTCACGTCAACATTTGTCTAGATGTTTTCTCACAGGACGAATAAAGCGCGACATCTAAATTGCTCCAGATATTTCAGCATGATAAAAGTCCAATTAGAAACGATAACCTACAGCTGAACACCCAGCAAGCAACATGTAAAAGTGGACAGTTGTGTGTTGCCTGTCAAATAAAATAAACATTTTGGTTTTCATTTTTATATTTTATATTACAGGTACTTAAAGTCTTAAAATATAATGTTCAATAAAATGTGAAGTCAAAAGAAGTCTTAAATCAAAAGTTTATGAAATGTATACAGTTTAATTTAGACTTGCTTACAGTTTGAAGCATGCATATTTAAAAACCTATTATACTTTTTGTAGTCTCATAAAATAGTTTTCATTGTGCCCCTAATGGTTTTCAATGAAACTTTTTAAACTGAAGAGCATATGTGCTCCTTGAGGAAATCATCAAGGCCTAATTATGACAATGTTTACTTTATGGTTTTTATATTGTAATTGTACATATTTTATTTCCCTCATTTTTTCTGGAATGAACATCTGGTACTATTTATGAGTAGACTTTACAAAATAAGAGTCCCAGTCGTGTAAGGCATGTTTATAATAAAATGTCCTGCTTTATGCATTTTCTTTCCTTTTTGTTTTTTTTGGAAATATTTGATATTGTGGTTACACAATATACTGGATTAGGCATTGATTTGAACAAACTTTTGTAGCTTTTCTCTGGGCTGCACATCACAGAAAGGCTAAAAACGAGTTTATTAATATCAGCACAATCTTTTCATTGTCTTCTTTTAAAAATATTATCATAATATCAGCAATATTGGTCAACCACTAATTTGTATATATATATATATTAACTAGTGCTGGGCAATGATTAATCGCGATTAATCGCATCCAAAATAAAAGTTTTTCTTTACATAATATA
>JAUCMS010000028.1:19946351-19963302 GCA_032357445.1 Enteromius radiatus | reverse complement strand
GCATATATTATGTAAAGAAAAACTTTTATTTTGGATGCGATTAATCGCGATTAATCATTGCCCAGCACTAATATTTAGATGATATTTTAATATTTTAATTCAAACAATTTATAAATTATTTAGTAATTTGTTGTAGTTTAGTGTTTGTTTTGTCTGGATAGTTTTTAATAGCCTTTATGCTGGCATGGCATTAAAATGTGAGTGAGTGAATTAATAATAAATGGGTATTTTAGTATGTCAAGCTAATCTAAATTAAAGTAAGACATGTCGCTTGTTGTAGCAAACTCTAATAACCCCGCTGTCCCTTGTTTCTCTCAGTGCCGAGGGAAGCCACGTCTCCGGACAGAGTAACGGCCGGGATCCCCAGGCGCTGGCCAAAGCTGTGCAGATTCACCACGACACCCTGAGGACCATGTACTTTGCCTAAGCCAGCTCACATCCATCCCACGTTCGACTAGTCACGCACACGAACCCGACAACCGCACACACACGCCGTCACACCTCCCAAAAGCCTGTGCGTCCTGTGGGTCGATCTCTGTGGCGATGGAAGCGCGGCCCGCCCCGACACTGTGCAGCAGGACGAGGAAGGCCTGCTTTAATTCCACACGTGGACCTCGGCGCTATTATGCAATATTAAACCAGCCAACTGAGGCCGTTCTGTCATATCCCCTCCAAAAACCCAAACCAAAAGGGAAGCCCATCTGTGTCCCCGCTCCTCTTCCTGTCCGTACACGTAATGTTTAATCACTTTCCCTGCCTGTCTCGCCTTGTACCTCAACGTTTTCTAACAGCACTTTTGCCCCTTATTGTCCCCCTCCCCCAAAAATGAAATTGAAATGTAAAACTGAGTCCAGAAGAAAGGAAGTTTCGGGGAACGCCTGCGGATAGCAATGTACTTTCCTCCCGTTCATAATTATTTTTGTAGCCAATGGTGACTTAACTATGTGTTAAAGTGTCAGTCGTGAAGAACCAATTGTGCGTTAGCGTTTTAAAACAGAAAAACAAGCTTTTATTGTTAGAGAAGTGCCATTGCCGAGCGTAAAGTCCTTTATGACGTACCCCGCCGGGGGACAGAAGGCTGGATTTAAATTTTTTTTTTTTTCCTTTTAAAGCAAATTTACGCTCTAGCTTTCATGTACTGCAGTGCAAAGTGATCATGTTTTGATGCTTGTTTTTAATTCCCTCCGATATTTATTTGTCTCGATCAAACGCAGATTAGTCTCGTTCGCTTCCCTCCTGCACTTTGTCTGGATTTGAAATGGTCCGTGTTATGTGACAGATCATACATAGTTTAGTGCAATAATCCATTAGTGGGACGTGCAAAGACTCCGTGTGCGATGGGGGGGGGGTGGCAGGGGGTAAAACAAAACAACAAAACAAAAAAGGCATCCGAAAGAGTGCGATGGGCATTGCGGTTGTTGTTTTTTTTAAGACTGAGGTATGCATGTTTGGCACTTTTCTAGTTTATTTTTTGATGAAAGTACAGCAGCGTTTCCTGACCATTGACTGTCGCGTGTTAACAAGTGCCTGCTAGAAATGCATGATGTTGGGGGGGTCAGAAGCGGAACAAATGCACCTCATTTAGTCCAAACAAGGGCACAGTTGCGACCACGTTCGACTGTACGGCCTTAAAATATTTCAGTGTCTGGATTTTTCACTGCCCTGCCTGTTTCAGAGGTTTTCGCTGCTGTTCTACAAAAGCACGAGAGACCGACTGGGCCACGTCTTCAAGGAGAAGCTCCAGCAGCACCAGATTGGTGCTCGTTCACTGGAGGGCCACTAGGGGTCAGTATAGCGTTTTACTTGAAGGGTGCAGTGAGCGTCGGGTGCCTTACCGTCTCTCCGTGCACGTGTCCCGCTGTTTAAAGGTGATAATCTGCACTAAATAATGCGTAATGCATGGTGCTATTAGGTGCGGCCCATGGCGGCATCAGCAACTGGCAGAGACTTAATGTGTGAGATGGAACATGGGATGCATAAACGGTGCTGGTTGCATGCATTTCTCTCACTCTGAGGAGAAATCTCTCATCAGGACAGTCGTTTTGTATGTTTGTTTGTTAGGTTTGCATTTGATTTTATTGCGTAGGAAGGTACATCACTGTGGCCAGTCAGAACACTATTACGGTCAATTGCACGAAGCACTAGAAAGCGGACGATTTTACTTTATTTTATAACAATTTCAGTCCCTTTAAAATCCAGAATGCAGTTTATGCAAGCCAATAAATTCTAAATAATCGAATGAAACTAATGCAGTGAAGGCCCATCAAAAGTGATGCAGCAGCTGCTGAAATTGTGACCTCTTTTATTATTTTTTGTTCTCACCTTCCCAAATATAACAGCTTATCAGTGCTTCAGAGCCTCGGAAGTAAAACCGTCTGTGTGTGGATGCCAAACAGCTGTCAGTTTCAGAAGCAATCTTAATGAGGTGTCATGCAATTTTATTTTTGTGTAGTTTTAACTATATATATATATATATATTACTAACCCTTGCCTCTTATTTTGGCAAGAAATGTCTCTTTAAAGGAATAGTTTGGTTATAAATGATCATGAATTGTCATTTTTACTCGCTTTACCCACAGTTGTTTTAAATTGCATGACTTTTTTTTTTGCTGCACATGAGATTTTAGTGTTTTAATAACTATGCCAGCTGATTTTGTTAATGCAACAAAATGAGTGGATATCTGAGGATATTAAAGTTAAGTTATGGCTTGTAATAAAAAATGAGTACGTTTTTGTTGCACAAGAAAACTTTTACATGATATTAATTTGTCGCCCAACGATTCCTTTAAAGCTGGTTTTGCCTCAGTACGTTTTAAGCGAAGATTGTAAAGAGCGTTTGTGTTGTATTCGTCAGTAACTGTGGTAGCAGGATGTCGTGGGCTCGTAGCACACGTTCGTCGCCTGACGTGGCAGTTATTCAGAAAGCTAGAAGCGAAAGAGTCGATGTGTGGTTTTTTTGTTTTTTTCTCATTTTCCAGCTTTCGGGAGGGTCTTCTTTTAGGGTCTAAAACGTAACACGAGTTCAAAGTTCATAGAAAGTGCCTTTCCTCATGATGGTGCTGAATAATCTGAGACTAAAGTGAGAAATCAAAGAGCATGTTAGTCTTACTCTTACCTTGAAGAAGGTGTTGCACACACGCAAACACACACACACACACACGTTTTTATCTCGATCGGGAGGCTCGTAACGGTGCCTCTTTGTATATTCAGATATTATAATGACAACGATATATATGCCAAGTATACGAGCAAACGGTTGAGATACTGTATTAGGAGTCCGGACCAATGCAATGGAAGCGTTTCTATAGGTGAATGTGCTATCTTTAGATGGGGGCAGAGCGGACACTCATATGACACGGCCTGACCCTGGACAGGAAAGCCTAGCACAGCACTTTAAAGACTGCCACCCAAACAAGGAAACAAAGCCACCGTGCTTTGCTCTCCTCCCCCATCCCCCGCCCCATAAGCCCCTTTTTTCACGTACTCCAGCAAAAGATGGTCTCTAGTGCTCAAAATCTTTGCTGAGGGACGGTTAATGGCGTTTCGAAGGTTTACACGGGGGCCCCGGTGATATGTTTTTTTTTTTTTTTTGGACTTCACTATGGCTGGTTAAAAATGTTTTTTGTTTGTGTGGCTGATCGATCCCTCTCAGTGTGCAATGGCCCGTAGAAACCTAGACACGTACAGTATGTGTTTTGACCCCCGTGGCCTGTGTTTTGTCACATGGGTGCCCGTTGGTCCAGGAGGATATACCTCGACGAGAGATCTCAAAACACTGCACCTCACTTACCTTGGTATGCTGCATATGTTATTAGTGAAAGAAACTGCAAATGGGCGGATCTCATCGGAGAACGTGTTTTACACCATCATCACTAGACGTGCTATATTTTGCATAAGGAAAATTAAGCCAAAAATTAAGAACATTTTAAAAATATAAATAAATAAATATATATTTTTAAATTATTTATTTATTTCTTCATAATATTAGTTTCATTTATGCTTAAAAATTATTAACTATCGCCATTTAGTAATTAGAAAATAGCTCAAAACCTGGAGGAAAATGTTAATTGTTATATATTTTTCATGCAAAATATAATTTCTAGTACTCCAACACACACACACACACATTTTTACATCTCAGTAGTAGTGTATTTGTTGCATTGCATTGAATCCTTCAGGCTTGTTCTGTCACCGTTGTGAAATTGCAAGAGAAACTGCTTACTTATCCTGAAAATAATGCAATAATTACATAGGCTTTATTTTTGTCATGCAAAAGGTAATTTCTAGTGAGTTTCACACCAACAACACAAGACAGAAATAGGAAATTATATACTGCATCAAGAAAAGGATGCCTATTTTTGGACCATTATGTTCTTTATTTTATTTTTAGGTATTTTGACCCAATTTTAGTGACGCCTGAACGCATCCTCCCTCTCTAAATTCACATTGTTGTAATGGGAGAAATATTCTGACATAAAGATACAGAAACATTCAATTCTAGTAAAAATGAATAAATTTCCTCATGCAAAATATCATTTCTTATTTGTTCTTTTGATTTTGGAAGTGGATGTGTTTTCTGGAGATTCGCCCGGATATTACTTTGATTACAGTAATAATGCTTGACTAATGCCTGACAACAGTATCCTAAACTATTTTCGAATAAGAAGTCTAATTGTGAGAGAGAAAAAGTTGTTTTTAAATCATAACGCGTATCTTTTTCTTCTTTTATTGAGCCAACTTTTATTTTGTTGTCCTATTTAAATGTTTTATTTTCTTTTTTTTTTTTTTTCCTTTTTAATATATTGGAAATATATATGGGAAATATTTAATGGTGTATTTATTGAGGGAGTGCTTATGCGGTTGGAGTCTTGGGGGGGCGAGTTTGGGGGTCGGGGGTCAACCCTCGACATCCACACACACACACACAAGCACAAGTGGGCTGAAGTGTCCGATGACGTCACTTCCTCCTTGACCTTTGACTAGTTGTCTGTCGAGATGGTCCAGCGAAAGTGGCTCGTTGCGTCTCATCTCGTTACGGGACGGAGAACCACACTGACTTTGTTAATCCAAAAAAAAAAAGAAGAAGAGATAACAAGCTGATCGTTTTCATCCAGAGCTGCTAAACTCTTAGCCATTCACGGTTTTTCCCTGGAAGGATGTGTCCGGTGCTTTACAAATGGAGTCGAGAAGCAGATCATGGTATTTGTCCTTCGTCATTTGCTTGAGTTCAATTGTCTTCGTGCCAGAGAGGGTCCCATTCCACTCAGATATTATATATATATATATATATATATATAATAAATATATGAGCCTCAGCCTTAACTGTACTCTTGTTTTTCCGATTCGACTTGAGACGTCTGTTGAAAGGCCTTCGTCGTGCATAGAGAAGCATACTAAGCTACATCTCGCTTCTCTTGTAAACCACTAACTGTCCCGAGACGCTTGGAGACGAGGCCGCTGTCTGTCTTTATAAACGCTCCTGTCGTGGTTTTCCAGGAGGACAGAGGCATCGAGTGCCGGACGAAGTTGCACCCAAATCGCCGACCGGTTTGAGTTGATTCCTAAAAATGTTTACAAAAAAACGGTTTACTGCAACGCCAAGCTCCAGCATTCCACAAACGGACCGTGAACCCTCCTCCGATGCGAACGTGCGGCGAGTCTGTCCATCCTCCGTTTCTGGCGGCTTCCATCGCGCGCTCGTCGACGCTTAACGAAAAAAGCCAAAGTTGAGGCGTTGCGATCTCCGTGGCTCTGTCCTCCCATCTCTCTCTCTCTCTCTCTCCGTGTTCGCAGAGTCTCTCTAATGTACCAAGGGATGTTTCTTTTCCTTTGAAATGTCTTTCTTTGTTTAATAATCCTCTCTTTGTAGATCAATGGCCTTTTAGTGTTGCTTTGCTTCAGTTTGGAGTGTATCTTTCACTAATACTTGCAATAAAAAGCTTTGCTTTTGAAACACAGACCTGGCGTTTATTGGCTCTGCTGACGGGATCATGTTATTGATTTTGTGTCATGTGATGTATGTGGATCTACAACCTCTTCTACATCTGCTGAATGAAATGTCCACTATTAATATTAGACAGTTTTGTGTGTTATTGAGTGTAAATGTCTTCACTCAGAATAGAAGCACAAAACAGACTTATTTTAGTAAAAAAAAACACCTTTGACCTCTTTCAGCAAGTCTAATTCAGTGAGTGTCACCTAGTTATTATTTTCTTCATATTCTATCTATATTTTGCTTTCTGACATGTTGCTTCGGCCGCATCAAATAATGAATCAAACATGCTATATTTTAACTTTGGTTATGAAATGCAGCATGAATAACTCTATAGTGCCTTACAGAAAAGTGCTAAATGTTTCTCAATTTGCATTTGGGTTGTCCCAATATTTTATTTGATTCACTACACCAACCGATATTATTTTTAATAATACATTTTTTTTTAAGTGTTACACCAGCACTTATAATAACAATAGCAAATCAAACTATAATTTTTACATATTCTATCCATTTTTATTTTGACATTTTGTCTTTCAGCTGCATCAATAATGACTCCATAATGATACGCTCAAATTAAACTGCAAGGTCAGGTCGATTGTGTTGCATGATGGAATATGATATAATATATGATAACCAGTATTCTTTTAGTCTTGTGTGTGTGTGTGTGTGTGTATGTATATATATATATATATATATATATATATAATTAATTATTTTTTTTTTATTATTAATTTTTTTTTTATATAAAATGTAAACACATTTGATGATCTCTCTCTCTCTATATATATATATATATTAATTATTACATCTATATAATGTCGTTTCTAATAAGTTACATTTTTATTTTAGCACTTTAACTTGTTTTTGAGTTTGTTGCCTATTTCTGCGTGTGATTTCTAATCAGAAAAAAGCTAAAAACCATCTTAACATTTCATTATGTTGCAGCTATAATAATATTTTTAGTTTTGAGTAATTTTAGCACTTCATCTTACTGTGTTGGAGTTAGTTGCCAAGCCACTATTTCCCGTTTTTGTTGCTTTCAAATTTTAATCTAATATTATTCACAGCTTATTAAAGATTGATGAGATGAAATGATGCATAAATCACACAGGATGCTGAGAAACAGTCAGAACCTCATATTAAACAGTTATAGATAATGAGATATAAAGTAATGATTTCTTCATTTATTTTCACTTCAGCCAAAGCAACATTTCTAAACACCTTTCTATATCATCTATTATGAAAATATTTAAATGCATTAATTTTGTATTTTTATGCACCTTATAATATAAGATCTGATCTCTTGAATAACTGTAATCTTCCATTAACACATTTAGAAAGTATATAATGCATTAAAACATGACAAACAAGCCGTTTAGATGCTGTGCGCATTATAACGCATCTCAACTTTGCTTACAATTAATAATGAAACCTACAGCATGAATACCTATATAGTGCCTTACATAAAGATATTATGTGTTTTACTCCATTTGCATTTGGGTCGTCCAGTATTTTATTTGATTTCAGCTTCATTACACCAAGTTGAAGTTGTAGTTAACAAGACCAACGCTAATAGCAAATCAAACTATTATGAGATATGAGATGATGCATCAGTCACTCAGTAGTGGTCTGAACTTCAGCAGCAGATATTAAAGTCCTGTCACAGTGATGGATAAAGTGACCCAGAGACTTATTCATATTTGGCCCGTGTCCCTGTAATATGTGCTGTGATGAATCATGTCCCATCTCACCTCAGCACTTCACGAAAGCCACATCAGACTTCACTTTTTCTCTATCGGATGCTATGCTGCTAATTGGCTGAATGCAAAAAACCCGACGTCTTTCTGGAAGAATATCAAAGCTGTATTAATACTCCTCCGGGACCCTGACATTTTACACCCTTCATGTTGGCAATACGTTATTGTGTGCTGACAAAAGAGCGGGAACGCACTGCAGCTTTCCATCTGACGAACATGAGCTGTACGGTAGTGACACGACGGATACAGGACAAGAACAAGAGACGAGATGAAAGCCGATTATTAAAGCAGGAACGTTAGAGAGCGCCGATCTACAATCCTGATTCTTTCCACGTCTTCTCCATTTGCGAACACGCTGAATTTTGACATCGTAATTACGGAATACAAAAGAGCTCATTATGCTAATGTCATGCTGATGGAGTTTAGACTGATTACTGTCCAGAAGAACTCGCACACTTGTCATCTGTGATGAAATATCAAGGTTAAAAGACTTGTGAAGTCCAGGCCACATTACAGGTTATTGTGTTCAGAACAGACCATTCTGCCATGGACGGTCACAGCTTAAACGCACTCCCTAGGGCCTAAATTATTCGATTAAATGGGCCTTTTCCAGTATTGATTTGACTTTTTATGCTTTTCATATATTTCAAAAATAGATTTAAATCTAGTAGTTATATTTTATATCAGATTCATGATATCTGAGATGAAATTATCTATAAACACAAGTTTTTTTTTTGTCATTTTATCACTTATTGTAAATGATGCCAACTTAATATTCATTCAAAGCCTTTCTTTGTAATGCATTGTAGAGGTAATGTTTTTCTAATTTTTCAAAAATACAAATTATTTAGCCTTATTTTATTATTTTATTAATATAAATACGTCTGTGTGAATTTATACATGTCTAATTGACAATGTGATCAGTCACTGTTGAGCCGTTTAAGGTGGGATTGATCTGATTTATTTATTATTATTATTCCTTTATTGGTAACACTTTATAATAACTACACTCTATGAATCATTAGTTAAGCATTAGTAAATGGTTCATCTTTTATAAAGCATTGTTTCAACATTAATAGTCATTAGTAAGCAGTTCCTAAACACAGCTATAAATGCCTTGTTCTTGATTTATAAGCATATCTAAAGGAGATTTAAAGGCTCAGTTATCTTCTGAACACAACACAGAGGGATGCAGAACTATTCATTTCAACTGTACACTTTAATTTTTCTTTTTTCTGTGAAACTGAAGGTTTGTTTTTCATTTATCAAGTGTACGGTTGTATGATTACCTATTTTACAATACTTCTGTGTTCTGTATCCATTCTGTGTCGTGTTTTTAAGATAAATGAGTCTTTACACCTGCTTTACAAGCTATAAATAGTCCTCACTTTAGATGAGCTCACAAAAACAGACCTAATGCTTTATAACTACCTGATGTGTTAATAAAGTATTTATTATTATTATTATCATCATCTGTCTAAATAATAAGATTTATTAATGTAAATTTAAATTAATATTAATCATTTACTTTCTAAATGATCTTAACTGGTTTGTAAATAACGTAGTAATTTAAAAAAATAATAATAAACTGAAATAAAAAATTTCTGCATCAAATAATGTTAATAAAATTAAGAAATGATTACGTGTAAACTCCTTTATCATGCGTTTTTCATTTTCGTCAAGGCCTTTTGCATTATAAATTAAAAACAGATTGTTTGAGCAAAGTTTCTAAAAATAAACCACAAAAATGACTCGATTAGTCAAATGTCAATTTATTGATTAATTTAGTAGCATTTAAATGAATGTCAGAACTGACAGTTTCAGAAAGGACTGCATTAACTAAGCCTCCTGGTGATGCTAGTGTAACTTGGCTAAATAAATAAGCATAAATACCTTTATAATTGTGTAAAACATCGATCATGAAAGTATAAAAGTTGTGCTGAAAGCTTCAAGCATCTCACAGAGACTCTTCATACGGCTCTCTCAGTCTCTCTCTTCTGTTATATCCAGACCCGTGTCTCCTGCCGAGCACAAAACACCAATTACAACTCATCGGAAATCTACAAACGAATGCATTTTCTTCTGCTATCAAGTGCAAAACATGTTAAATGTGTAGATTATGGAGGTGTAAATGGCCTGCAGTAAAACGAACATTTGCAATCATTTAACTATTTATTGCACGTTAGATTATTGATATATCATACTGTTCGTGTGTTCGTGACTGTTTGATGTCACTGGAGGATTGCGTGACATGAAAAGATGTTTAATCGCTGACGATAACGCACTGAACCTGTTTAGACGTTCTCCACCCAAAACCATTTACATTCCATTCATGGCTTAGCATTGATTAGCAAGGGTGTTATCTTTAAAACCACACAAAAAAACATTACTGCAGAACACCTTGGTTCATTTTTCTTTCTGTTTTACTGCTTTAATAGTTTGATGTTTCGCACTGTTTAATAAAGAAAATGTACACGCTCCCTAAATTCTGATCTGAATCAAGCGATTCACGAACCCGCTCTGAACGAATCATTTCTGATCAAATGATTCACGATTCATAGGCCTGATCTGAAGAATGATTCAGAAAGCATCATTTTATCATCATTCGGGATTTATCATTCAATTCACAAAATTATGAGTTAGGCTGCTTCGACGTCCTGATCTGATTGGAGATTCGTGATTCGATTAGAGTGAATCGTTTCCAGATGCAATGGTTTTTCTGATTCAGAGTTTCACTTCACCCATCACTTTGTAAAGATTTCTAAATGCATTGATTTTCTAAATACACTGATTTGCACTGCCGCTTAAACTAAATCGATTTCAGCTATAATACAGTATATATATATATATATATATATATATATATGTCATGTTGTAATATGCCTATTGTTTGTATTTTGCTATTCTCTTAATATTTCGACTTTATTTTCAAAATATTTCAACTTTATTTTTTAAATATTACAACTTTAATCTTGAAGTTTTAGATTTTTGTATTAATTTTTTGGTGGCACTAATACGCCGTCGTATAATACAGAGTGATAGTCAATGTTACAAAAAAAAAAGGATAAGCAGATGAACACAAAACAGCAGAACAACAAAGTTAACTCAGCTGTATGTTTAAGCAGTTTGATTTGTAGTATTTACAGTAAAAAATTAAAAATGATCCTTGTTTAGACACAAAGACTCACCAGCACTGCTCATTTTCATTTGGTTTAACACAATTCACTAAAACGAAATAATATTAAAACTAAATAACTAAAATCAAGGTTATTATAGTTAGCTAAAACTAAAAGAAAAACTCCATGCTTAGAAATAAAAAATATATACAGAAAAAATAGGTAGTTACTTAGGTAAGGTAGGTAGTTTATCTCTCACTTTTATTTATCTGAACTTGACTTTCCAGTACATTAACAATGATTAATGTGTTAATAAATTACAACTGTTCATTGTCAGTCAAGTTCATTAGCTCACTAACAATAATGGATTAAATGGAACCTACTAAATTAATAAAAACGATATAATCTAAGAAATAATAATATATGACATAAGAAAAAAAAGGGGGGTAAACCATGAAGAAAAAAAAAATTTTTAAATGTAATAAATATGTAAAATATGAATAAAAATAGGTACTTGTTACGCACCTCCACAGTATAAAGGCCAGAGATGCAGCTATGAGGGTCAGTATCAGCAGCAGAAACACTACGACAGCAGTCGTGCTCCTGTTTGTGCTTTCACACGCTTCTGAAACACACACACACAAACACACACTGTCACTGGACATCTGATGAAAAGCCATGTTCCTATCCTCCGTGGTGCAGTGAGAGCTGTACCTGCGGTGTATGTGGCTGAACTGTGTCCCAGTTTGTTGCTCACCACGCAGGTGAAGTGTCCACAGAAGGTGCCGGAGACGTCCAGAGACGTCCCATCTGCTGAAACACGACCCACTTTCTCCGTTACAACCACTTTCTCATGCAGCCAAGTGAAGGTGGGCTCGGTTCCCCACGCCTCCATACAGTGAAGAACAGCGTGCGACACATTCACCATCACCGACACGTGATGCACCGCCACTGACACACACACACACACACACAGATCAATTACTGGAGAAACACGAAGACAGAAATGGGTCACTGCTATTATAGAGTGCATCTTTCTCATCATACTGAATGTTACTCTATCTATCTATCTATATAGATGTATGGAGGTATGGCTAGATGGATAGATAGATAGAGGTATGGATGGAGGGAGGGAGGGAGGGAGGGAGGGAGGGACAGACGGACAGATAGATAGAGGTATGGATAGATGGACGGACGGATGGATGGAGGTAGGGACAGATGGACGGATAGATGGATGGACGGGCGGATGGATGGATGGAGGTAGGGATAGATAGATGTATGGATGGATAGATAGAGGTATGGCTAGATGGATAGATAGATAGAGGTAGGGATAGATGGATGGATGGATAGATAGATAGATAGAGGTAGGGATAGATGGATAGATAGAGGGATGGATGGATGGATGGATGGATAGATGGACGGAGGAACGAACGGACGGACGATGGATGGATAGATAGATAGAGGTATGGATAGATGGGTGGATGGATGGATAGATGGACGGACGGACAGATGGATGGAGGTAGGGACAGATGGACGGGCGGATGGATGGATGGAGGTAGGGATAGATAGATAGAGGTAGGGATAGATGGATAGATAGAGGTATGGATAGATGGACGGACGGACAAACAGACGAACGGATGGATGGAGGTAGGGATAGATAGATAGATGGATGGATGGATAGATAGATTGATAGAGGTAGGGATAGATGGATAGATAGAGGGATGGATGGATAGATGGACGGAGGAACGAACGGACGGATGGATGGATAGATAGATAGAGGTATGGATAGATGGACGGACGGACGGACGCATGGATGGAGGTAGGGACAGATGGATGGGCGGGTGGATGGATGGATGGAGGTAGGGATAGATAGATGGATGGATAGATAAAGGTAGGGATAGATGGATAGATAGAGGGATGGATGGATGGACAGAGGTAGGGATAGATGGACGGATGGAGGTATGGATGGATGGAGGTATGGATAGATGGATGGATGGATGGATGGACAGATGGATGGAGGTATGGATGGAGGTATGGATGGATAGATGGAGGTATGGATAGATGGATAGATAGAGGTAGGGATGGATGGATGGAGGTATGGATAGATGGATGGATAGATAGATGGATAGATAGAGGTATAGGTACATTGAGTATTTTGGTACACTTTAGTGTTTCACCAATCAAAATCTTCCAGGAAGTGACATCATTTTGGAGGGAAATCAACAGCATAAACATCAAGTAAGTAATAGAACGTATTAGCAATGATATCAATTATCAGATGAATTCTGTCGTTATTTGGCTTGTGTCTCTGTTAAGCATTTATCCTGTTTGACTAAATCATGCTAAATCTGTTTAAAAGATGGTTCAAAATAATTATAGATGACACTCTTATGTCAGCTAACTGAAAATGCTTGTGCCTTTACATTTACTATACTTTTTAGAAAAGTTTTAAAAACCTTTTACAGCACAAATTTGTCCTTTTGTATGTTTTGCATGCAATGATCTTTTCAGCTGATGTGTGTTTCTTTGTGAGAATTACTTTGTCACATTTTGTTTGCAAAGTTTCATATTCACATTGCAAAGGACGCATATTTTAGCTGGAAGCGATGGTTATAAAGTAAAACAACTGATGGATTGGAGGGGTGTGGATTATTTTTATCAGCTCTCATTCTGACGGCACCCATTCACTGCAGTGCATCCATTGCTGAGCAAGAAAACCATTGGTGAACGCTACATCTTGAATGGTCTGAGGGTGAGTACATTTTCAGCAAAGTTTCATTTTTGTGTGCAAACATTTTTGGAGAAGAACAACAGCAGTACAGCACATGTGAAATGAATTCAAAGCTTTAGCTGATCTTACGATACTCTTGAACGGTCCGCTGTGCAGATCGTCTCTGTCCTGACCGCTCTGTAACTGTGACCGTGTAGACGCCGGCGTCTGCTGCTTGATAACCTCTGATCCTCAGCGTGGCTCCCTGTTGTTCCAGAGTTACTCTCCCATCTGAGACTTTACGAGGAAACTCGGCCAGCGTTGAATTCGTCCCAGAAGTCTTTGCAACGTGGTCCCATGTCACTTTAACAACATGTTCTCCATCCAGCAGCTGGATCTGTGCCTCTAGTATCAGGTCATGGCCTTTGATTACATACAGAGACTGCTGGTTTGTGAAGCGGACGGACAAACACTGACCGCTCCAGAGCCCTGCCGTTACAAAATACCTCATAAAACATAGTCACATCTATAATTAGGATTGCATGAGCTTGAAGCACAAAAAAACATTTAACAGTTAAATCAAACACATAGCTTTCATATACTTTAAAAAACAGTTTTTAATATAAAAAACACTAATATTTAATCAAACTTTTTATTATAATAATTATTGAAATAATATAGACCTTTTATCTAACTGCAGACTGTTTATAATAGCAAAGAAATGCAAATATAAAAAAATAAATCGTGTAAAATAAGAAAGATAAGGAAAAAAAATTAGTTATTTAAAACAACAAATATTTTTGATATATTAAATATTATAGCTCATTAATTGTTTATGCTGAAAAATGTATAAAAAATATTATTAAATTATATATAAAGCTGTATTGTGTATTTATGATGTTTTGTTTCATTTTTGTGGAAACTGAATAGAGAAAAAATAGAAAGCTCCAATATTAAAGAACAAATATTGCATTATTTAAATAATACATTTAATTAATCCAATGTAACAGGCTTTATCTAGACTGTTTATAGTAGCCAATAAATGTAAATGTTCAAAAATAAAGAAATATAGTTATTTATTAATAATCAATGCATAATAAACAGTATGAAATGCATTTATTTGGAGTAGAAATAAAAAAAACACCAATGTTTAAAAACAGTAAAAATAGTAAATGTTAAAAAAAAAAAATGAATTTTTATTAGACTAATATCGGAGGAATTAGGCCTGTGTAAATATGTCATTTTCTGTTCAAGAATCATTTCTGTTATAAAGCTGTGCTGCTATTTTTGTGAACGCAGTGATCTCTGGATTCTTTGATGAATAGAATGTTTAAAAGAAGCATTTAAATAAGAAATTAAGCTAAAAATACACAGAAAACGGCAAGCGGCCAATCAGAATCAAGTATTCTAGTGAGCCGTGAAACATTATCCACATAAACAAGCATAGACATGCAGAAGAACTCACAGCAGATGAGCAGAAGCAGGACGGTCCTGACCAATAGCTGCAGTCGTGCTTCCATGTTTCCTAAAACAAACAGCTCCGAGACTGATCCTCCTCAAGCATTACATTTGAGCAAAGTGGACGCTTTTCTTAACTTCCTGAAAGAGACGTCTGTATCCAGCAATCCCCGTCCCATAAAAGCACTAGAGCGAAGCTCCCTCAGTAAACATGTTTGCTTCTCTGCAGGACTGGTGTATGAACTCGTGTGCTCAGTTCACGGAGTTAAAGGTCTTTAGGCGTCACCGTGTTTGCAAACTGAGCCGTTTCCTTTTTCCCTTTCCTGTGGAGTAAAGCCACTATTCTCTGTTCAAACAGGCAGATCTTCCATACAGTAAAACACTCAAGAACGGTTCAAACTCCTTTACTCTCTCAACAAATATACAAGCCCATGCAAAACACAGCAGGTTAATAAAAACAATGAGGTAGAGACCAAATGAATAACAGTGATATTCATTTTTGTAAACAAAATGGCTTAAACAGAAAGCCCTTCATAACATTTTTAAAGTTTAGTCAAATGAACAGAACGAGTATTTCTTTACATTAAACTCAAGTATTTGTTTTTGCATGAAACAAGAACTTATCAAATCTACAGCTGAGAAAGAAAAAAAGCAAACTGCTTTTGTAAGTGCAAAAGTTTACTAGATCATTTAATGCTACAAGCAGTAAACCGTTTGAGGTGCATATATTGAGGTTGCAATATAAACTGACAAAAAAAGAGGATCTGATAACAGTAATGCAGTAACAATATATATCTTTAGAACAAATAAACTTTTTTTTTTTATATAAATACAAATAAATAAAATAAAATGCTCTCTGTGAGTGCATGTGCAGCTGTGATCTTGGGTTAGGTTAACGTGTGGAATGAGATTGTGTCATCATGGGTGAAGAGTCAGGACTTTCTTGGCCTACTCTTTCCTTTCTCTTCACAATTAACCTGATAAAAATGTCAAAAGGAGTTTAAGTAAACAGAGTGATTAAGGTACATTAAATCTAAATATAGATCTATTGTGAATATTTGATATATATATCACCCAGTAAAAAAGACATATAATGTAAAACAAAGTACAGTGGATGTCTTACCAAGACACAAAAATTGCGCCTGCTGTTATTGCTATTGCTCCAACTCCAACTCCAACTCCAATTAGTCCCTTACAACAGGTCTGAGATTCTGATGAGAGTCAAACACAACACATTAACACCAGCTGTAGACAAGCGGATTACTCTCACAACTAAACAAATGCATCAAACTTTGAAATTACAAGCAAAGTTACAATTGCCCAGATGTAGCAGAGATTTAATGCGCATTGCATGAAAACATGAAATACGATGCTAGAGTTAAATTTTGTTATTTTTTATAAAATGGTAGACAATCTCGTTGGACTGTGCATATTCAAATCATGTTAAGAAGTTATTTGAGTTATTATCAAATAATAATAATATGAAACAAATGATTGATAGATTATGAGATTTACATCACAAAATATCAGGAAGAGACATTTATTTGATGTGAAGGAGTGTATAAGCCCCATCATAACTGGCTAGCATGCAGGCGGGACAGGACTAAAGACAGGTCATTATCTGAAGTGCACATAAAAGTGAGTATTAAGCTTGATATGTTGTTGTATATCCATAACTGCTGTTGAAGTTCTGATGTCGTGTGCTGCCCACTCCGTCTGTTTATTAGGCAGTACATAAATCTTCAGACTTTTTTTTTTTTTTTTAAAGGTGCCCTAGAATGCATTGAGAGAATATTTTAAATTGTTGTCTGAGAAGGTATGTAGCTTAGGTAAGGGGAAAAAATGGCCAGAAACGGTTTTCCAGGTCCATTTACAACCCTAGAATTTGACCCTAGAATGAAACAGTCCTTATTTG
>JAUCMS010000028.1:19932152-19945525 GCA_032357445.1 Enteromius radiatus | reverse complement strand
TTTGCAAACACTTGATTTCTATAAGAAGTAGGAAACGACTCACAGTATGTTATGTCCATGTACTCAACTCTTATTATCCAACCATGCCAAGCTCAATTCAGTTTTACATTCTATGGCACCTTTAAATATTAGGTACAGAACGCCACACAGCAGCTTTTCAGCACTGCACCAAGCAAAAATCAATCAAAATCATAACAAAAAGTAAAGATCAAGCATGATCCTCTTCAGGTCAAAATGACCACAGCATAACATAAGGGGTAAAATCGAACCTTGTGTTCCTTTGTTAAGAGAATGCATTTAATAATAATTATATTTTTTTATTTATATACCGCCTTTCCAGAGCTTTTTACAATGAATGCAACAAAAAAGAGATAATACGAACAGACACTGAAGGAAAACAGTCATCAAGTAGAGAAACATTAGGTCAACAAACATACAGGAAGTCAAATGTAACAAACTGAAAATACAAAACAAGACCTAAGAGACAAACATGCAGAGGACAAGCGGATTAAACAAGGGGTCAGTTAATCGGATCAGAGGTGTAACAAAAACAAGTTTTGAGTTCACAGTAACACTAAATGATCTGCCCCCCACTGAAGAGAGGCGGTACCGAGGGACAGCGGGAAGCCCAGGTATCGGAAGAACGTAGAGAGTGAGTCGGGATGTAGAGGACAAGCAAATTGCAAAGATAAGGAGGAGCTAAGCCATTTAAGGATTTAAAAGCAAGGAGGAGAATTTTGAATTTAATACAGTAGGCAACTGGGAGCCAATGGAGATCATTCAAGACTCGAGTTATATGAGCAGAACGTTTGGCATGAGTGAGTATTCTAGCTGCAGAGTTTTGAATATATTGTAATCTTAACTCATATCACGTAATAAAAAATAGATTCAGTATTCCTTAAAAAAGGAATAAAAACTGTGGAATGAGAAATCAGAATATGATGCAAACTTTTGTTGTATTTGCTCACGTTTTATTAACCACTATCTTTGCTGCTGACCTTCGATGGCCCAGTGGAATCATAATGAGCAAAAATGACTGTAGATAAACATTGTTTTATTGCTGAGGTGTGTTCAACTTTCTTCCTCTGTGCCCTATTCTTAATGCAATCCTGAATAGCAGCACAACTGAAAGGTTTTCTTGATTCTGTGCCCCTCTAATGGTTTTACATTTGCCAAAAAAATAACATTTTTAAATTAAAAACGAACAAGCAAAGCCAAGCACAAATGAGACAAAAAGTAACAAAAATGGGTAACAATTTACAATAAGGTGTCATTAGTTAACATTAATGTATTAACGAACATGAACAATACATTTATTTATTTATTTTTATTAAATATTAATAAATTCTGTAACAAATTAATTTCTCATTGTGAGTTAATTTTAGTTAATGCATTAACTTATATTACTTAATGGAAACATTTTTGTGTTTCTAATTGGTTTTTTTTCTCTTGATGTTTTTCACGGTATGGTGACGAATGACATTTGCATGGGATAACTACCTCTTTAAAAAAAAAGCAATGCATTCCAATACCTTCTGGTATCTGATAGTGCGTAGTCACTGTCCCCAGGCTGCTCTCAATGATGCAGGTGTAGTTAACACCCCTAACCTCAGAGATATCTAGTCTACTGCCATCTGCTAACAGGGCGGTTTGATTGGTTACTGTAACACCATCGACCATCCATGAAAACTGAGGGGTGTCCCACTGCGTCATGCCCTGATTATCTACAACACACTCCAGCACACGCGTCACTGACGCCTTCAGAGGATCCACTGAAAAGAAAAGAATGTAAGACAAGGAGATACCATCCTGTTTAACTAGTTTTGCCTGACATACTGCCTATAAATTTAAATAGCTTTCAAAGGAGCTGTTGCACGGGTCATTTGCATAGTTAAAATGTAACCTAATTTACCTATCTTTCGCACTTCTATTGAGTCATGCTTCTGGTATCCATTACTGTCTGTAACGGTGATCTTGTAGAATGCAAAGTCTTCTTCTCCAACATCAGAGACCCGCAGAAGTGCATCTCCCTTCTCCAATGATATTCTGTTTCCACGTGAAAGTCTGACATTGTCTCTTCCTCGCTCACGTTCCCACGTCACCATCTCTATTTTGTCATCTGGATCCTTCTCGAATACGGCTTCCAAAACAAGAGTTTGGCCGTGGGCAACGTACAGATGCCATCCGTTTTTAAAATGGACCGATATTGCTCCACGAAGATACACAGGCACTGAGTTATTGAAAAGAATTAGTATGTTATTAGTATCTTAACTAAAGGGTTGAGTGAGGATCCAGATAGGTATGACCAGGTTGAACAACTGACTGTTAACTATTTATTTTATGTTCCTATTTTTAACAAAAAAATGCATGTAAAATAATAGTAATTTTTTTTTTTTTTTTCTGGAGAAGTTTTAGAAGGTAACAAACTTAAAGTACAAGCATGAAACCCCTTATTTGTTTTCAAAGGACTTAATAATTGCAGAAAAAAGAACAAAACATTTTGTTTTTTCTATTCACAAGTCATATTGATAATGCCTGTACAATAATAAGTGTAATAAGTGTACAATACTAGAATATAAGGTACTAAAGTGCACCTTTGGAAAAGGTACCAGCCCAGTGAGAGCATTTTGAACCTTTGCTTCTGAGAGAGAATTTTTTGTATAGATATAATTTTCTTCTGCTGTCAAGTAAACTGAAGAAATAGAAAACAGAGCTAAGACTCGTCTTTGAAGCAGCCTTATATTAGTTACATGACATGTCGAACCGCACAAGCAGCTTTTATAGTTTGACTAGTATTTCTCAACAGTAGACTCACTCAGAGTAATACACAGAATCCAAGCCAGCATCCGCGACCCCATGAAGATACAGTAGACCTGATAAAGTAGACCTCGTTAGAAACTATTTCTGCATTATGTATTTTTTTTTTGTGACGTACGTTGATAAACCCCCTTCTTACCTTGACTTTCGAAACTTAAATCCAGTGTTTACTTGCTGTCATATCGCACTAAGTTCGGCACAGGTAGCTAAATAACCTGTGGCCATCGTTTCATCTGGGCAATTAACGCGCCTCTGCGACGTCACGTGACTAGGGACGTCAGTGTGTGTGTGTGCGTGCTTTGACAGACCTCAGGCCGCCTCTGGCGTGATTTGTGTTTCAAAATTATTAATTAATTAATTAATATTATTATCATAAATAATACTAACAATAATAATAATCCATGTATTAATTTAATAATAATAATAATTATTATTTTTTTATTTATTTATTAATAAGCTATATTAAGTAACTTTTTGTACATCCGTCGAGGTGAAACAGCGAACGTGTTTATTTCTACATTACTTTATTTTCTACGTTAGCAACAAAGACATTATTTGGTTTTCTCTCGGTTGTTGTGTTAGTGAGGTAAGGTGAGGCGAGTCGTCAAACAGGTAAACCAGGAAGTGAAAGCAAAGCTTCGTCATACCGCCGAAATAAAGCACAACAATGAAAACCAACAGAAGACTGCTTAGTAAGTGTATATAACAGCTCTAATTTCTCATTTAATTCGGTCTAATTATGTTGTTATAGTTGTGTGTACGCAGTAACGTTAGGCTAATTGTAGCCTCTCCTATATGAGACAGTGATTCATGTCAGTATCTCATTTAATTTGACAGGATGTCTCTTATTATGATTTATATGCTTTAATATGTGATAGAATTAAACATCTGGAAACTAATTAAATGTTTCGCTCAGGCCCTCCAGACTGACATGAACATACTGCTGCAACCTGTTTTGGTTTTCTCGCTGACAAGTAAGTTTTGGTTCCTCAACCTGTCAAGACGTCAGTTGTGACTCTGTAGAAGATATTCAGCTGAATTTTACACTCGCATATCTAAATTAGATAAATGCAACAAAGCCTCATTTGTAGAGCACTTTTATCACTGAAAATACATTTGAATATGACAAGTTTACCTAAATAAACAATAAGAATTTTTTTAAAGTGCATTGAAAATGATAGACACCTTAAAAACATTTCCTAAATCTAAATGTATGATGTGATAGGACAAATACATCTACAAAATCTAGGGCTGTCATACGATGAATTGTGATTGATTGCATAATCAAAAGTAATAAATAAAAGTTTTTGTTTACATAATATGTACAGGTTTTTTTATTATGTGAAAATAAATACGTACACATTCATGTATATTTTTAAGAAAATATGTTAATATGTTTAATATATGATTGAATTTATATGAATATAAATATATACATGCAAATATATGTATATATTTTCAAAGTATATGCTGTATATGTCTAATAAATATGCACAGCGCACACACATATATTCTGTAGACAAACACTTTTATTTAGGATGCGATTAATCATTTGATAGCAATACTACAAACCTAAAAATACATCTTTAAGATGAGAAAACAAACGTCAAATCTACATGATGCACATGCTATCAGAATACTTTCTTCCTAAATATAAAACACTAGCCATAAACAAATTCAGCATGCAATAGATAACATGCAAAAATAAATAAAAATCTTTTACCAAAAAACCCCCAAAACAATTAAGATATATAATGACCAACACCTTACTGTGTTCAAAACACATGCCAAAGCATAAAAACAATATCACATACAGACGCAAAACATAATTTAAAGGTCAAGTGCGCAGACATCTGTTTTACAGCATTCCTCTGTTTTGTTTGAAATGCTATTTTAAGCTCTTTTATGCACTTCATTTGCTTTTCTCATGCTACACATTCTCGTTCAGATGCATTCACATTTAAACGTTCTTTCTCTGTTTGTATTGTATGGTTTTGAATGGGGTTTAAATTTGCTGTGTAAGCCGCCGAGCAAATATAATGAAGAAAAGCATCGCTTTGATGTTTTTGTTGCTGTTATCTAATGCAAATGCATTTTGAAATATGTTGTAACTAAACAAATAAGTGAAGCGGCTTTAATGTTTTCACATGTGACTCTCCATAGGTTTACCTTTGGTCGTTGTGTGTCTGGATCTTGTTCCAGTCCAGTTGGAGAAGACACCGGTGTTGGTGGCAACAGGGAAAGATGCCATCTTCACAGTGCAGACGGTGCCTGATGTGTCCCTCATCAGATGGACAGATAGCACAGCGACTACGCTGGCCATGTGGGCGAACGGGGCCCCTGTCGTAATGTCTGTCCCGCAGTATCTGGGCAGGGTCTCTGTCACCGCCACTCAGCTCAAAATCACCAGCAGCCAGCTCCGCGATTCTGGAAACTACAGCGTCTCGGTCGAACCCTCATCTGCCACAGGACTCGGTGTGAACACCCGTTCAGTGCAGCTCAAGGTGTTTGGTATGATGCTGCATATACTGTATGTCCACAATGATGCAACAAACTGCTTTCAGTTTGAACCAAACATAAAAGTCATACCAGGGTTATTTTAATGTCATTGAAATAATTTATTTTCTTTTAGTTTGCTTTAGTAATTTTGTTGTGTCATTTATTTATTTATTTAAATATGTCAGTATTGTTTTTATTGTTTACATTTTATTAGTAGTTTAGATATTTCAGTAATCCAAAATAAAAGTATATATATATATATATATATATATATATATATATATATATATTTTCTTTTTCGCAGTTAAAGTTTATTTCATTTCAAGTAGGGATGCACAATATTGGATTTTTGTCGATGTGCCGATATGTTTTCAAGTCATTTTGGGTGATACATATTACACATTAATGATTAAACCAGTATATATCGAATTATTTAATTTGAATTTTTTGTGTCATGTATGCGATTTATTTATTTATTTTTTTAATGTAAACTATAGCTTCAGACCTTTAAATCAAAACATACTCATTATTTTAACATCAGTTACTGCTTTATTTAATCAGAAACACATTTAAATGTTGTGTTATCTGTTTAAATCATGATTCAGACAAAACCTTGCTTCAAGAATAAGTCACATGCTGTCTTGATCTAATCACTAGCACACCCTGAGCACATGTCAGTTAAGGTATTCCTCTTATTGGCATAGACATATATAAATAGTTTAGCAAGTGTTTCAAGCGGTAAGACAATCGACAGACTACATTGTAAAAGGAGGTTTAATAATGGACATTTTTTTGCATGCTTTGTTTTCATCTTCAGATTCAGTGAACGGAGTGAGTTTGTCTCTGCCGTCTCTGCCGCTGGAAGGAGGGAATGTGTCTTTGAGTTGCAGCTGGTCCGCGGGTTCAGAGGTCAGTGTGGTTTGGGGTAAAGGAGGCACTGTTCTGTCCTCTGACAGCCGCATTACCATCAGCGCTGGATCTCTGCTCATCAGACAGGCCAGGAGAGATGATGCAGGAGAATACACATGCACTGTCAGCAACGCCGTGAGCGCACAAACTGCCAAAGCCACCCTCAGCGTCTACTGTGAGTCAATAACAATTCATGCCATGTCACTGCTGCAGAAACACCTTCTGGAAGATTTTAGTTCTAGTTTACACAAACTATATTTTAAAATACCTGAATTAAATCATTAAAAAAATCATTATTCCAAATAGTTTCCCAGAAGTTTCAAGAATTGAATATTTTTACAATTTCTTACTCTTTGTGACCAATAAATTTTAGCCAGTAAAATAGTTGGACATTACTAAATAAAAGTCTACAAGTTATAAAAAAAAAAAAACATTTCAATTTATTTATTAGTTTGTTTGTTCCCTTATATTCCACTATAATTCCTGAATATATCAAGGTCAGGTTTATTATAGTAAACTGAAATGGAGAAAAAAAATTCAAAATATGTTCCTTGCTTTAAAAAAAAGAAAAATAACAGAAAAAACACTGTCTTTCTCTCTCTATTAAATTATAAACATAAAAAATATTTAGGAAAATTATAAAAAAAGAAAAATCACAAAAATATGAAGCTAAAAATATAAAAATGATAATAATACTTCAATTATACTACAATATCAGGTTTTCCATGACTGTGGAAAATAAAAATTACAATATAAAAAAATTAATCATGATGTATAATTATGTTATTATTAAAATAATGTGTATAATTAATTATTATTATTATTAAGAATTTTTGTGAAGTTATTTTGAGCTGTTTTAACTTTTTGTACTGCTTGTTTTGGCATATTTTAGTCATTTTAAGTTATTAATAAGCTCCTTTGGAAACATATTGAGTTTAATTTCATTAATAAGACCTCGAGTTTGTATTCTTTGCACATCAACCTTGTGTGAACATTTCTTTCAGTTAGTCAAATAAGAGCAGCATGTGTTCAGAGACGCATGACATGATGAATGACTGTTCTGGTTTGCTGGACAAACATAACAATAACATACAAGACATATTTTGGATTAATTTCTACTCCACTAGTGACTAATTGCAATCTGTTTGAGTGACATGACAACACTGGCTCAACCATAAGTCCAGCCAATGGCAGATGGAGGAAACCAAAGAGTGTTTTTGCGATTCTGTTTGGTGATTTAGTTTTATTGTTTTGAGTGTTTTGTTATGAACTCAAGTGATTCATAATGTGAAGCAATTTTTGCACTGATGTCAGAATTACTCATGCATTGGGAGTAATCAGATCTTTTGATTGGCGTCTTAAAAATTACATTTTTTTTTTAATATTACTATTCATAATAATTAATATTTCTGTGAAGCTGTATTGTTAAATACACTGCATATAAACTTGAACTGAATTACTTTTTTAAATATAATATATTAAATCCCACATAGCTCGTATTATTTTATTAAATTTGTATTTAAAAAATAATTAGAAGAAGATATACAATTATGGTAATATATAATTAATCATACAATGATAAGATTAAAAATGGCTGGACATTATGGCTAAATTTTAATTAAAATAACATTATTATTACTACTATTATTATTAATTTGTGCTGTCAAATGATTAATCGCATCAAAACAAAAGTTTTTCTTCATGTAATATGTGTGTGTATTGTGTATATTTATTATGTATATATAAATATATACAGCATATATTTGGAAAATGTATTTACGTATACATACATTTATTTGCCATTTAATTTGTTTCATATATAAATATATTTGATATATAAATGTAACATATTTTTAATAAATGTATACATGCATGTGTTTGTATTTATATATACATAATAAATATATATACAGTACACACACATATTATGCAAAAAAACACTTTTATTTTGGAAGCGGTTAATAATTTGACAGCACTAATATTAATATTTTTTTCTTTCTTTTGGATATACTGACCAAATTTACAGTGTGACAGTCCAACACACCTTTTAAAATTCCTATAATTTGTCATTAAGCATTTTTATTTGATAATGTTTTATTTAGTAATGTAATTGTTGGTTCCTCAGACGGTCCAGACACCCCACAATTAAATAAGACCTCAAGCCAGTGTGTTGGTGGTGGAGATGCTACGGTCGGACAGACGGTTCGTCTCACCTGTACATCTGCCTCTCTACCTCCTGCCTCCTTTTCATGGGAACTAAACAACCAGCCGGTGACCGCCGGCCAATCAGGGACTGGCGTGCTGAGTGTGCAGATCTTCTCCACCAATCAGAGTGGCCGTTACACCTGCATCGCCCAGAATGACATCACAGGAGGGACATCGAAGCAGCAGATAGACCTGGCCGTTGTGGGTGAGTTAATGGCTCTCTGTAGCACTTCGGTGACAGATGCATCTATCAGTTCATTCTTCGGCCTGACATTAATTTTCTTGACCGGAGAGGGAGTAATCAAGCACAGGATTGATAAATTCATGTGTCACCTCTCTAGAAGGAGTCATAATTTTCATCCGCCTACAATGATTTTTCCTGATACTTTCTTCTATTTTCCGGCTCCATTATTGATGTTTCTGTGATGTGTTTTTTCCTTGCCCTTTATGCCCCTGCTCCATTTCTGTCTGCTGTTATTACCAGTGCTTGTTAATCTAATTCTTCAGATGTAAAATATAAAAATCATGTTTACAGGTACGTGTCTGAGCGGAGGCGCCGTAGCAGGGATCGTTGTTGCCTGTGTTGTTGCACTCATCATAATTATCGTTGTAATTATTTTGCTTCTGAGACAAAGAAATGGTACGTCCCTCCTAAATGCTTCTGTTTATTGTTTGGTTTTATGATGCTAAGAGGTCTGACATGATTATATGCTCCTATTTAAAGTTGATCGGAGACTCAGAGATGTTGGACTTCAGAAGACAAACCAGAATGAAGGAATGACAGTAAGATGGCGCCACCTTCTATCATTGTGTTTTGTTTTATGAGTAATGCCTCTTAGAGATGGAAAATAAATTAATCAAATATAAATATTTATATTTATATAAGTATTATATATTTTATATATATATATATATATATATATATATATATATTATATTTTTTTTTTAAATAATAATAATAATGATAATAATAGTAATATATTTTTTGTTAAAATAAAAAGATTTATTACCAGTAGTAGTGGTAGTAGTTATTGTAAATATCTGTAAAATAATATATATTTTTTTAAATTATTGTTAAAAATAGTAAAATAATAGTCTACAAATAAAATAAGAAAATTAAGTAAATTTTAAGTTCGTTTTTATTAACGTTGTGTAATATAGAATAATATTTAAATGCTGAACAATATAGTCAAAATTTTTATTTTTTATTTATTTATATTTTTCTACTACTACTAAGAACAACAACGCCAATAATATTAGTTGTTAGTTGTTTAAAAATATTATTATTACAACAATAATCTAACATGTTCAATATTTTGTAATCATATAAATAAAGTGGGAAACATGCACACACACACATATATATATATATATAAACAATGGCACACAGATGAGTTCAGTGAATTCATCACATCAATGATAAGCTATTAAAACATTTTTATATTGACATACTTGCTTTCATACTCTTATATTACAAAACCAGTCTAATCGCTTTTAGAAAATGTAATGGCCACATAAAAGTGCCTTGCAATCATTGCAAAGTACACAATAATGCATTAAGATCTCTTTCAATTTACAATAGTAAATCTTTTCTCATGTTCCCTCTCTGCAGATTGCAAACAGAGCCTTTGTCAATGGAAACCACCCTGATCCCACATTGCACAACCCTCCCCCACACAACTTCACCGCCATTCCCAGTAACAACAATGGGAACATCAACACAGTGTCACAAAACATGCCCACCAACTCCAATCATAATGCCCATTTGAACACTGATGTATTCCAGCACAACTTCAGCACGGTCCCAGACAATGGGCATCAAAACAATTCATATCCAAACAATGACCCCCAGAGATCGTTCCCACAGCCTGCCCAACACAATCCCAATATTGTCATACAAACGGGCAATTCTCAGCCTGGTGCACTTGCACCTACAGTTCATGTAAACCTCAACACCTTACCACGTAATGACCAGTTTAATAACTCACAACCTCAAACAGTGCATGTCAACTTGAACACATACCCTCCAGAAGCAAATCAGGTTCAGCAACATGCAGAAAGTGCACTACAGAGTCAACATATTAACAGCAACCATCAAAATCATTCTCAGACTGGCCTGCTGAGCTCAGACCCATTGAGTTTGGATAATCAAACACACACTTTACTCAATAATGCTTCAACAAATGATTCCCGCCGACCCAATGGCCTCATTCAGACCGGATACTCTCATTCTACCAACCAAACCAATGCACACCGCAGAACTAACAACTCAAGATCATCAGCAGAAGAGCAAACTCGAAGTTCAATCCCCGTTCAGACCAGCAACCAGTTCAGTGACTCCAGAACGCACCTCCAACAGATGCCTTGGGATCGCTTGCGGGGAACGCCGGCTTATCCCAACCCTGAAGACTATAGTTCAGACAACAGTGGATCTTCAGATCGGCCACGGAGGGATCGTTCTGCTCAGAGATCCTGGGAAACTGAACCTTTAAGAAGGTTGACTCAAGCTGCTCCTTCCCCCCAAAGAAGAGACCTCCAGAGACCAACTGTGCTCAATCACTCTCAAATGCACCCAAATGTGCAAAGACAATCAACTCAACAGAACTTAAGCACACAACTGCAAGTCCAATCTCAAATCCAGACTGCAATACCTCAAACCCAAACTGCTCAGGGTCAGAATACAATCCCCATTGGTCTACCAAGGGGAACGACCATACCTCAAATGCAAACTGGCACCAGACCAAATCAGACCGTGCCTCCGCCATCTGTCCCTCTCACTGAGGCTGCAGTACGCCATCATACCACCCAGACTGATAACCCTTTCGTCAGCCGGGTCCAGCAGACTCAAGCTGCCTTGCAGAACCCTGGACCTTCTCAACTCGTCCAGAAGCCCAACAAAGCGGGTCAGGCGCCTCCTACTCTACCTCCGGTGCTGAGACCGGACGAGTTCCAGAAACTTCCGCGAGAGCGCATGAAGCAGCCGCAAACCATCCAGCCTGTGAACGTGCGACATAGACACAGATCTCCAACCATGCACAGGCAGACTCGAGTGTTGCATACAAGCCCTCAGCGAATGCCAGGAGTGCATCCCATGCATGGCACTATGCATGCACACCCAACACATATGCGACAGGTACTTAATACTTTAAATCAGTGAAATGCATCCTCACATTTTTCTACTTATACAGTGCCCCTATTATGGATTTTTGAAAATAACCTTTCATGCGTAACACAGCTCTAAGTGAACGAAAACATCCTGCAAAGTTTTAAATGCACTGTGTATAAAGTTATTGTCTCTCAAAAGAAAGAAAAATAAATAAATCGTTGAACGAATTGTTTGGGAGTTCTTGAGCAAGTAAGGAAAAAATAAATGTATATTATAAGACAATGAATGTGTGTTTTGACCTGGCATGCATCTGTTGTTGGGGACTCCCGAAACCAAAATATTAACCTTTCATTATCCATAATCGGGGCACTTAATTTTTTTTCAATTTGTTGAAATGGCTTGTGTAGCCAATTTCATTAGATTTAAAAATGTAACATATTTTCACCCAAAAAATACAATTTGCTGAAAATATCCTGATATTTAGGTCATCCAAGGTAGATAAGTTTATTTTTTCATGATTTGGAGAAACTTACATCACTTGCTTCCCTGTGGATCCTCTGCAGTGAATGGGTGCCGTCAGATGATACAAACATCACAATATTCCACACAACTTTATCAATTAACATCTTGACAAGTGAAAAACTGTGGGTGTGTATGAAACAAATATCATCAAGACATTTTAACTTGAAAGTGTTGCTTTGGGCCGAAGCATGAGTCCGCAATTACTCTTCCTCCAAACAAAAAGTTAGTTCACATCAGAATCCACATCAGCAGTTTTGGCTTGTAAACAGTGCTTGATCTATGCAGATTTCTGTCCTGATTCAGACCAGACCACCTTTTCACTGGAGAAAGCAATATTATGGATAGAGGACTACTAGAGTATATTTGCAGTAAGCAATTAATGATGGAGGTGGTTAAATATTTAGATCCATGCTTTAGTGACGCTTTGTTCCAAAACCATATATAAAATATATTCAACTGCATTAAAATGTTTCATCTGTGGCATTACTGTGAAAACACCACTAATCTAAAATGGAGAAGTCATTATAGATCAGTGGCAACCACCCTTTATACTTAAGGGTGTATGTGTATACTTCAAGAATACCGCAATGTCTGCCTAGCAGCAGGCCGAAGTAAAATTAACACATGCTATTTGTCTTTCACCATTTCCAAAAAAGGTCACTTATGAATGCAGATATGACTCTTATATATCTTGCATCAAGACTTCAGCGCTCCTTTTTGACTTCTATATGACAGTTACTGCAGACAGCATCACAAAAAAAAAAAAAAAGCAATTTGACCACGTTGCTAGGTACGAAAATGGGCAATGTATATGGTAAACAGTGAAAACACATACAGTACTGGAACCTAGAAGACAATCTGTGGTGATTGTTTGGTTTTATTGCAGAAGGGAAAAATACAGTTCACAAAGTTTTATTGTCTCTGGATGCTTTTGATGTTTTAAATGAGGTCAGTCGATAATATTAGTTAATGCATTACTGTGACTGTTCATATTAGTGCATTGACTAATGTTACCCGATACAGTAAATTTTAAACGTGTTAATGAGTGATGATTAAGGTAACAGATTTGCAAAACTGTATGATGTGCAATAAATGAGTGTTACTAAATTAGTTTCTATTGCTACTTTCAGTTTGACTTGACTCTCGTGGGCCAAATTACTGTTATAAGATGCGTGTGAAATGTCAAGCAAGCAGTTAAGGGTGTGAAAATGTAAAAAGAATATATAAAGAAATGTTTATTTAAAGGTGCCATAGAATGGAAAACTGAATGTAGCTTGGCATGGTTGAATAATAAGAGTTGAGTACATGGACATAA
>JAUCMS010000028.1:19916125-19927530 GCA_032357445.1 Enteromius radiatus | reverse complement strand
CGCATGGTGGAGGCGGCCAACATGAAATGGACGCTGCCTTACTTCCTCTGCCCGCTGTCAGGATTTATCTTCTACTCAGTCATCGCCAACAGCATGCTCCACCTGTCGGCCATCAGCGTGGAGCGCTACCTGGGTGTAGCCTTCCCCGTTAAATACAAGCTCAAACGCAATCCCAGAAGTGCTGTGGTAGCCTGTGTTATATTCGCCATGGTTTCAATGGCGCACTGCAGCATCGTCTTTGTCATGCAATACCACAACTATTTTAACCCCAACATCACAGATCCGTCCAAACGAAACACCTGCTATGACGAATTTACTGACGAACAACTCAAGATCCTCCTGCCCTTTCGAGTGGAGCTTTCTGTTGTCTTCTTCTGCATTCCTTTCCTCATCTGCTGCTTCTGCTACATCCAATGCATCCGCATACTTTCCCGACTATCTAACGTGAACACCAAGAAACGGTATAGAGCCATCGGGATGGCGTTGGGCACACTTCTAGTCTTTGTTATCTGTTATATGCCCTTCAACATCTCACACGTGGAGGGATACATAAGAGGCAGAAGCTCTAGTTGGAGACAGCCTGCTTTACTCACCAGCACACTGAATGCATGTCTCGACCCGTTCATATTCTACTTCTCTTCTTCTGCACTCAGAGGGACTTTCAAGAAGGTGTTGCAGGGGCTGGCAAGGCGTTTTCTTCTTCCTTGGTGCCAGTCAGCTCTCTGCTGGCCTTTAGTAAACCGTGGGAGACCAGAGGAGCGAACCCAGAGCTCTGATGATAGCATTCTCTAACACTTAAAGCCAGTTTTTGCATTGAATAACCTGCCTGCATATCCATCCCCAATGCACATCATTCAGTCCAAAGGCAATTAGTATAATTCTGATGCACCACCATAACCCAGTGCTTTATGGATAGACCAGCATAGAAATGCTTCCAGAAAAAAAAACCCAAGCATGGTTGCATGACAATTTTACCTAAATCTCTGCAGCAGTGGTTTCATTCACAATGTAATGAAACGGCATTCGCTAACAGCAATACTTTGACTTTGTAAAACAAATTTGCTTTGCTACAAATATTTTAATAAAAGAAACCCCTACAAATTATGCATTTGCTCTTTATTCCCCCAACAACTCGCACATTATGCATTCATTTTTTATTTATTTATTTTTTTCTGCATAGCACTTAATACTGTATGCACTGCGATGTCATTTCCTGTTCCTGGTACAGCGTTGGGAGGTCCAGGTTGGATTTTGAGTCACTTATTTGATCATTTCTGTTCTGTATGGCTGAAAATGAATGTAATTTATCACATATATTATGAATACTTGGTTTGCATCTTGCATTCTTCCTAACTTGGAATTTATTATCTCCCTGTCTATTATTACACTTGAATGTCACAGTTTTGTTATTCTCCTGGCAACTGCACTGTGTCTGTGTTTGACTTTTTTAGTGTAGGTGGGAGGACTGCTGAAATGATTGACTCATACAGGTATGTTTTTCCATGAGCAAAGATGGCAGGATGCATGTTGCTTTCTTAGAAGGCTGCATTTGCTAATCAAGCCACTGCCATTAAGATTGCTTAAATGCTGTTTTGTGCAGTTTCATGCAGATTTGCTTAAATATTTTTTGTGCATTGCATTGCGTGTGAGTTTGCATTGTTCAGTGCATTGCCATCAAACCCTGGAAATTTACTAGATAACATCACATCTATTTATTGCTGCTATACTGTATTATTGTAAGCAATGCTGTCAACTTTAAACGTGAGAGTATGTCTTCTCTGCCCTACTTCTTCTTCAGCAAAAGCTGCACCTTTTTTTAGCTTAGTGACAGCATCTATAAAGAGCTCATCTATCTTTCCTGTGGTGGAGGTGTCTGAAACAACACACACACTTTCCTGTTGCATGATACAGGCAGGAGTAATCCAGGTAAAGTGGGACACTTTCTGATCATTTTTCATTGGCTTTTATTATATGTTCCACAGACATGAAAATACAGATCTCCACTGCACAATATAGATAAAAAGGCACTATTAAAGTTTAATGCTTCCTCAAACACATATCACAAATCTCCAGGAGTGACTGGTAAACTGAGACATGCAGTTCATTTAAATGCATTTCACTTTAGATGTAATAAAATGCTGAATTTAACACTTTGAATTCATTGTTCTTTAAAGCACAAAGATTTTAACAACGATGTATTTTTTGGTCTACACTAGGAAACTCAATGGGGTCCAATGTTGTCTGCATGTTCTCATATATTTTGTGTTCCACAGAAGACAGAAGGTCTTTGGAAAAGTGTTTGGAAAGACATAAACGTGAGTAAATCTCAACAGAATTTATATTTTAAGGTGAACTAAACTTTTAATAGCCAATTTACATGGTCTTATCTGGCAGGTGAATCAGCATAGTACAGAATTATTCAAAATTAAGCAAAAATATCCTTATAATCAGACACAGCATCACATTTTCATTACAATATTGTGGAAATATTTAATTGTTTCTATAAATGTTTATTTATTGCTATATATTTTATTCTATATTATTTTAATCAAAATGTTCACTTATTTATTTTTTTATCTTTTTATATTAAACAAGGCCACAAGATGGTGCAATATAGGAGACAAATGCATAAAGAAGCCTTTCAATTAACCACACAGATCAAATAAAGTTGTGAAAGTCTGCATTCCTGTTTCAGTTCAGATTCAGATTGTTAAAAACAGAAACATGTCTCATAGCAGCAATATACGTGTAATAACACTATGCTCAGCTCTGTTTAAATGCACAGTGTGCTATCTGCTCATCATGATGAAGGAAATAACAGTTTTGTTTTACTACGGGAACAGTACGGTGATGCATACAGTGCTTCCCCAAATAAAATGTACCGTTAACACACTGGTGTGGTTTATTGATCGAACTGTTAAAGGGCTGCTAACGTTTATTAGACTAATAATTATTATAAGGAATTATAAAGGTGTTGCTTTTGTGTTGCTAGGATCATTCTGGGTGGTTGCTAAGCAGTTGCTATGGTGTTATGAGTGTTTGTTAACATGTTTAAGTGGTTGCTATGGTGCTTTTGGTGGTGCAGTAAATGCATATCTACCGTGCATTTATAATAAACAGAACATTACTGATACGCATAGAACATACAGAAGGAGATAGGGAATAACATTCCTTAATCGCTCTAGCGCACAACGCGTTTTTAAGCAGATAAAAAAGCTAACTAATAGGCTAATGTATGGTAGAAGAGCACTCCATAGCACTTCGACCTTGGCGCAGTGTTTGGTCTAAATTCATCCCTGTTTGGATCCTTGGGAATGAATGGAGCTAAGCTAAGTGCTAACATAGTGGCGCTGCGTGCTAGAGCAATTCACTGAGACAGAAGAGATATGTATCAACAAGTTAAGGGAAGAACATAGTGGAATATGGAAAAACAGTGATGCTTTCCTTTAAATTTCAAAGAATAGCAGAGTTCACACCACAACTATTGCGATAACTGCACAAAAGAACGATATGAGCTGTGTCTCATTTTGAAGGATGCACCCTCCTCCGGAGGTATGCGGAGTGTCCTCAAACCTGGAATCAAACGAGACGGTCTTCGTAGGACGGACGGAAAATTTCTAAATTTGGAGAGAAATTTGAAAAGAAAATGCTTTTATTTGTTTTATTTTATTCAATATTTGAGCAGCTGCAGCGTACATACAACAGACATCTGTTACAGAAAAAATGAGGATATTAAGAACAAAGTTTATCCGTTTTTACCAGCGGAGATTTGAGGTAAATTTTAATAATAAAAGTCCCTATATACAGTATATAAAGCCTTTGAATGTAGGGCATTGAGGCAATAATTATCTAACTACATTCTTACACATATTACTATATCTTCGCTTGTGTGCACCGTTACATCAACAGGTGTGTTGGTTACGGCGACGCAAAGAATTGTGGGTTATCTGTAGCAGCGAAGGATATACTGCATGCATCATCAGAATTCCTGTGAAAGAAGGACGCATTTGGAGTGCCCTACTTGCTTTTCTGAAATGAGACAGCCTCTATGACGTATGCAGCCTCCGGAGGGCACATCCTTCGAAATGAGACACAGCTATGGTATGACAAAACTGCAATGCAGGGTTATATTATAATAAAACAGTAGCGTTCTTTAGTGCGGATACTATATTTCTGGCCTAAAATAAGAAATAATAGCAGATTCAGTACGACAAGCAACAGCGATATTTTTCCAGCAGATGAGCGACAGAAACGCTAACAACCAATCAGAATCCATCTTTAATAAAGCGCACGAACATTTAAACTACAGCGCGCTTAAAACAAACAGTTTGTGCGTTAGCATGTAAGCTAATGTAGTTATTGTTCTTGGCGTGAACAACACACACTTTTTTGATTTTTAGCAAAGTAATAGCCCATGTCAAGTCGTGCAAAGCACTTATTTACATCAGCAGGCTAATTTAGCTCATTTTAAGCTTTAGCAAACATCACTACAAATATCAACATGCTTAATGACGTGGTTGCTCAGTGTTGGTGATGTCCTGATCTTGATGAGATGGTTTTGCTGATGATCAATCAGAAGTCCACGCAATGTTCAGGTAAATGGCATTCATCCGTGTTTTGATAAACACTGCTCACAGACTCTCACACGCAGCAGATTTCCGGGTAATTACAGGGCGAGATGCAGAACAGGGCAGTCTAATTATCACATAGATTCATCCTTCAGCAAGCGGGACAGACCGTATCTGCTGAAATGTCAGAGGAGGCGGTGCTGATTGTCACAGTCTCTGATTAAACGGCAGGCAGCGATTCATTGTGACATGATGAGTCTGTCACATTTAACTTCCTCTCACCTTCACCTTCGTTTCTGAAGAGGCTCTCGGTGGCTTTTGCTTGTCAGCGTGACATGAAGAGCTTCTGCCGGGTGTCTCGTCACAAATTCATACACCGTTGGAGAAGTTCTGTGGGTTTTTGCAGGCTTGGTTCATCCTGTAATGAGAATTTTGACATTTCAAACAGATGTGAATTTTTTTTCTTATTTCGGTGCAACACAAAAGGCAGAACTTTTGAAGACTTCTTCTTTCTAGTGCAATGAAAACCTAGACCGAGCTGACTATGGCTGCCAGAAAGGGTAGTTTAGTAGTTTTATTTCAAACAGGTGTGCAACAACATTACCAAAGAGCATTATATTTATTACAGAATTTATTCATCTTTTATATATATATATATATATATATATATATATATATTTATTAATATATTATTTATAGTAAACCTTATTATGAAAATACAACAGTGCAGTGTTAGTTCATGTTAGCTTCATTAAATAACATTAACAGATACAATGTTAATAATGTATTAGTACATTATGACATTAAACATATGATTAATAAAGTATTTTCATAGTTAGACTTATTGTAAAGTAGTAACAAAATTGCTAAAAATAACATTAAACTAATTAAAAATATAAAAAATACTAAAATATTAGCAGCAATATTTTTTTTATAAATGTAATCAATTTATTTTGAAGGTTGATATTTTTAGCAATTTGTTTACGGCTTTTCAGTAGACAAAATAGCTAAAAATATTATAATAATAATTATAATAATCACTAAAATAGTAAATGATTTATTATTAATCATTTTAATTTAGAATTTAATCAATTGTTTTAATTAAGAAAAACACCTTTCAATAAGCACGAATAAGATGGAAGGAATGATTTTAATTGAATATTAACTTAAATTAAGGTTTGTTCCTTGCGTCAGGCAGGCTATCATATAAGTTGAATGTGGAGCACTATGAGCCAGTTTTATGGTTCATTTATGGTGTTGATTCTCCACAGCCTCAGTCCTCCTTTACTTTCACAGTATGGAGGAGTGTAAACATTCGGCCTAACTTCGGTTTAAGACAGAAGAACTAACGTTACATGGGTCTGGAATAACATTAAGGTGAGTAAATGATGACCTGTCAGACTATTTCTTGTGCCTTAATTTGGCTCAGGTTATTTCTCTCATCTGTTAGGCTAAACACGATTAACTCATAATGAGGACTGAAAAAAAAATGCTTAGTTCTAAACATGCCTGTATCTTAACATCCATTTAGAAGTGAAAGTACAGTCAGATTTAGTCAGATTTATTGAAAGTGTGAAATGTTTCAGTATTGCATAACCCCGTATTGCACTATATTGTACAATCTTGAGTTTAGCAAAAAAGGAAATGTGAAGAAATGGAGTGTCCCATCACGTCTCAAACGCTTTCTAACTATAGAGACTGCTTTTTGCCTATAATAATTGCCTACAGTAATATAGCATTATTATCATAGATTATTAAATGAATAATACTGTGTCTGTAATATTAAACTTTGATGTATTATATAGGAACTTATTTTGTCAGTAAAAAAAACACCCCCCAAAAAACTTTAGCAACTGCATGATAAAAGTAAAAATACCAGAAAACAGATTCTTGTGAAATAAATACTGTCTTTTGTGTGTGCATATATATATATATATATTATTTGAGTGTGTGTGTGTAAATGTGTGAAATATATGCAGCTGAACTCATTTTCAGCTGTTTTGATTAAAATATTATTCATAAAAATGTGAGAAAGCTGAATAAATTTTCATTAAATTTAATTAAAGTGTGTGTGTGTATGTGTTTATATATTATATAATTTATTACTATTTTTTTGTGTGCAATACTAATATACATTACATATAATACATGTTTGTTTAATGATTATACTTGTTTGGAGTAAAACAGGAAGTAAGTATTTCTACTTTCCTGTTATGCCATTATTGGTGTGTGTGTGTGTGTGTCACAATGACCTCATTATAAGAAGCATTATGTGTGAGAGGACATTGTCACTTCTGAATCTGTGATAGTGGACTGAATTACTTAAGGTATGAAATTCTGCTTATTTTTTCATGATTGTAGTATGTCATTCCTCACCAGTTGGTACGCGATGCTTTGAGACTTTATTTAACTGAAATAATTTTAGAAGGCTAACACAAGATTTTTTTTTTTAATGTTCAAAGGTATGTTAACTCATATCTAGAGTAAGAGTTCACAGTGGGTCTTAAAGGAGCTAAAGGAAAACACCTGTAAAAAAGCCCGTAGTACCTGACAGATCAAAAAAACAACTATGAACTTAAAGTGATCCAGCTAGATTTTTTTTAAGCTTATGATTATGATTCTAATACTTGGACAATTCTATACTATGCGCTCTATATTTACAGTGTATTCTTCACTAATTCAGGCCTCTTTCAGCAACTCTAAATTAAACTGATTAAAAATTAAAAATATATTTATCTCAAGCCTCCATGATGCATTTCCTGTGCTGCGTTACCTAGTTTTGACCCCTCGCCAAACATTCAGCATTCTGAATATGTGTCATAACGAATGTGTGTGGTTTTGTCAGACTCATATATTTTGTGCTATGTTTTTATTTGCATTGATATATGACCTAATTTTAAACTGCCCTAAAACTTTTGTTGGTCACATTTACAGTAAAGGAAACCAAAAATTTGCTCTTCTTCTTCAAAAAAATTTTTTACCGCAATCTAGATTCGTCTTATAACACGCATCTCCTGCAAACCAGTGCAACATGCGGGAAAGGTTTAGGTTGTCACTTGTCAGTCAGCTCTCAAATTGCAACTTTGTGCATTTTAATAGAAAATATAAATCGTCACACACATAAAAGCTTTGTTTGTCCTCGCAATGCAATTTGTGATATTTAGGATGAAAACCGGGAGGCTAGTGACTGCCAAACAATTCCAACTGTCAAGATGCAGAAAAGTATGAAAGACATTGTAATATTACGAAGCTACAAAAATACTTTTTGTTTAGTAAAGAAAACAAAAATAATGAGTTTATTTACCGATTCGGCACAATGAAGTCAATGTAGCGCCATCTGGTGGATGCTCTTCATGTGCGCAGTTCTGTGTTCGATGCGATGGAAAGATACGTCTTGTACATGTATTTGCACTTTGATTTGTGCAAACAGCGTATCTTTCCATCGCATTTAACACAGAACTGCGTACGTGAATAGCGTCCACCAGATGATGTACAAAATTGGAAAGCAATTTAGGATATTTTGGATCAAAATTATTTTTGTGCCAATAAGAATGAGCGTAACTTTATAAAACCGAACGTAACTTTCCAAGAAACGATCAAAAATATGCCACTGCAAAAGAAGAAAAAACACAACGAAAATGAAAAAACGAACTCAGTCGCACGAATTTAATATGCTCTTCAAATATGCTTCCTTCTTTGTTAATGATTTTCAAAGAATCGTTTTCGCGAATCATGGATTCTGAATGCGTTGCCTAACAGCGATCTACTCTGATTGGCTAATGAGCTTTTGACGGACAGTTGCTCTCAGACCTGTCAGTAGCGTGCATATTGGAAAGTTGTTGCGGTGTGCAATACGTATTAAGTATTAATGTTGTTAGTTTTTCACCTGCGGTCGTCTCCTAGTTTCTAAAGATGAGCTTCCAGGAGAGACATCATCTTCCACCTCAGCTCGTCCCTCAGGGCAGCTTGAAGTAAGTTCGTGTTGCTAAAGTAACGTTAATCAATAACATCGATAAAAGTTATTCATGTACAATGAATACAACAGTGCATGACGTATTGCACACCGCAACAACTTTCCTATACGCTCATTAGCCAATCAGAGTAGATCGCTGTTAAGCCCGCCCCCACGAGAGGTTTGTGCCAAAACAGCAAGCAAAAGTTTGCGAAGCGTAAGCGAAAGCTGTGGCAACGCAACGATTCTTTGAAAATCATTAACATTTTTGAAGAGCATGTTAAATCCATGCGACATTTTTTCATTTTCGTTGTTCTTCTTTTGCGTTCATTCTTAAACGGTTTTGATCCAAAATATAGGCTGAACAAAGCTTTTACGGGTTTGGAATGACATGGGGGTAAGTGATTAATGACAAAATTGTCATTTTGGGGCGGAGTAACCCTTTAAAAGGTTCTTTACGCACAGTTCAAATGCACAGGTGTAGTGTTCTTTTGACATTATCTTGTATTAAACCTTTTTCTTTTACAGGTTTGCATCATCTGCATTGACGATGGCGTGGACGGTGGCTCTGAGTAACCTGGTGTTAGGGGTCTACGGATTCACACTGATCACAGGCCTTCCCGCCAACATCTTGGCTCTCTACACCTTCCTGCAGAAGATCCGTCAGCGCTCCACCCCTATGGACGTGCTGTTGCTCAGTTTAACCATCTCCGACCTGATCTTCCTCTTTTTCCTGCCTTTCCGCATGGTGGAGGCGGCCAACATGAAATGGACGCTGCCTTACTTCCTCTGCCCGCTGTCAGGATTTATCTTCTACTCCACCATCTACAACAGCACCTTCCACCTGACGGCCATCAGCGTGGAGCGCTACCTGGGTGTAGCCTTCCCCGTTAAATACAAGCTCAAACGCAACCCTCGAAACGCAGTGATAGCCAGCGTCCTGTTCTGGGTGTTTTCAATGGCGCACTGCAGCATCGTCTACATCATGCAATACCACGATCATTCAAACCCCAACTTCACCGATCCGTCCAAACGTAACACCTGCTATGAAGAATTCAGCGCTGAGCAGCTCAAGATCCTTCTTCCGGTTCGCCTGGAGCTTTTCGCGGTGCTCTTCGTCACGCCGTTCCTCATCTGCTGCTTCTGCTACATCAAATTCATCCACATCCTCTCCAATCTGCCTAACATCAATGCCAAGAAGCGGTATAGAGCCATCGGAATGGCGCTGGGCACACTTCTGGTCTTCATTATCTGCTTCATGCCTTATAACATCTCACACGTGGTTGGATATGTAGGCAACTACAGCCCTGACTGGCGAGTGTATGCGCTGCTCACCAGCACGTTTAACGCTTGCCTCGATCCCTTCATATTCTACTTCTCTTCTTCAGCGCTCCGAGGAACTTTCAATAACGTCTTCCAGGAAGTGTCGAGGCGGCTTCTCACGCCCTGCTGCCGCTCGGCTCTTTATTGTCCTCTGTTTAGCTGTTGGAGTACAGAGGAGAAAACCCAGAGCACGACCGACAGCTCACTTTAACGTCACAAGCCGGGATTTGGAGTTCGATTCGATCGACATGTGAAACATGACTCAATCTAGAAGAGCACCATATGGGCCAGTATTTTTCGGTGTTTTCTTCAGACTGATCAGTTCAAAGAAAATGAACATAATTCTGATGTGCGGCTTAATGCACTTTTATGATTCACCACTATTATTACACTGGTTGCAGTATTTTTCCCATTCATTTTTCCCATAGGGATTTAAAAGATCTTTGTCAAACCAACCAGCTATGAGGGTGATTACAAACTTTCATTTGAAACAAAACGACTAAAAGACAAAGGTACAAGGTTGAATGACGTTATAGAGAGAGAACTTACACTGTGAATAGAGTCACGCAAATACATTTGATATATGTAAATATATAGAGATATGTGCCAAATTTGTACTAATAACTTGTCTAAAACCCTCTGATGGGTAGGTTTAGGCCAAATTCACATGCAACTCGTAAAATACGTACGATTTAGAACAAATTGTATGAATTTGTACGAGTGAGGTCGTACGCATTAGCCACCTTGTAAAATATGTACGAATTGCTGTGAGATCAGGTTGGATATGTACAGGTGGATAAATAGGTAGCACAATCGTTATGATGATTGCTTCATCAAAAGCATATACCATCGATTAACAACCTTGAATATCACACTAGTTCATCATTCAAAATCAGTTTTTCTATGGAGAAAATGAATGGGCTTTTGCTTCTGGAACCCAACTATTGCATGCTATAACTTATATTATAATATTACTTTTGCATCTATTGGGGCTCAACCTGCCCTCAACTTAGACTTTCTGGTAAAGCTAGTTGACCTTGCTGTCTTCCTGGTGAAGCAGCCTAAAGCAGGCACGTTTTTTTTTTAATATTGATCCTAATGGGAAATGCTCAAGCAGGTTCATTGAGTGTTTTCTGTCAGGATTATCAGGTGAATGCACCTTCAGGAAGCTTATGTTGTCTTTGAGCTGGGCATTCAATGTGAAGGGTGTTATTTGTGTTGCACTGGTAGCAAAAAATTCAATAATGACATTTCAACTTTTCCTCAGTGTCACGCCATTGGTTGATCCAATGTTATATCCTGTCCATTTTGGGCAACTCAAACAAGCTTACAAACCAACTGAATGTCTTTACATTTCTCTTCATAATCAAAGTTTTTGTAAATCACTTCTGCTGCAGAATAAACTTCACTGCATAAATAAATTTAGATTAATTGTATTAACGTTTCTTCTGACATACTAATACATCACACTTCTATTTTTCTTTTATTCTATAGCATTTTATTGATTATTTTGGTGAATTTTTACCCTTTATTTGCATTCAAATGTGTTTTTTTATTGTTAA
>JAUCMS010000028.1:19852568-19869414 GCA_032357445.1 Enteromius radiatus | reverse complement strand
ATATGTACATTTACAAACTACTACTACATATACTGTAAAACATTACTTTGGTGTAAAGCTGCTTTGCAATGATATGTGTCATGAAAAGCGCTATACAAATAAATTTGAATTGAATTGAATTATTATTATTTTATTTTATTTATTTTTTTAATATAACATATTTCACTACAAAATCAAAACAAAAAATACAAAACATTAATTAATTGAATTTGTATAATTAAAACATCTAAAAACATAAATACAAATAGTTTATAAATAAACAAAGCATATTTTTCAGGAACACTGATGTATATAACTTTTTATCAGGATAAATAAAGGAATATAAATATAATACTAATATTTTTATTATAAAATATTACATTATTTTCTGTACACTACGGTATTATTTTGGCTTTACATATTTCCACTAAAAGAACAAAAAGTTCAGAAAAGAAGCTCAAGTTGTGTAAACAGTATCCCACAATGCAATGTGCATAACTTGACCTTCATTTAACAAAAATGACAGCAGTAATACTCACATTTGAAGTCCTTCCAAGTGACGGACGGCTCCGGTCGGCCCACCGCCAAGCAAAAAAGATTGACGTCATCACCTTCATTCACGGATTTATCCTGCGAGATGTTCACTATCCGGGCAGGCACTGCAAAAGAGACGTTTTAATTATGCTTCATTATAACAACAGAGTAAATATATTACGTCTCGACTGATGTCAAAAAATCAAAACCGCATGAATTTTCCTTAGCCGGGTTGTTTGTTTCGGGGGTTATAAATGATTCCAATCAGCTGTTTTGGCCTAAACTCCCAAAGCAGAGGGCAATGCATAATGCCGGCCGGATAATGAGCCGGCCCTTGAATTTAAATGGCCTATGATCAGAGCTTTAATGAAGATGGCCACAAATTTGGCCTGCGAGGCATTCTCGAGCAGTCCATTTCTCAGGTTTCTAACGGGGCGAAATACTTCTGATGATAAACTTAAGATTGGAACCCAAGCAGATCCATTGCTGTTGGAGGAGTGACTGGGGGGTGTAATTATTTTCGCTCATATCGCACTAAGACTAAAATTGAGGGCACAATGGTATCGAGCAAATATGGTCATCTGTCTGCAAAGCTCCGTGCGGCAGATAAAAGCCTGTGTTTGGGGCGAGATGGTTCTGGCCAACAACGTACTCCAGATGCATTTTCCCCTCCTTTTCATACTCCTTTGCTTTGGTATTTTCAATCTTGTGCACCGTGCACGGCGCCATATACATAACAATTGACAACTTTCAGCCGGCGGGGTTGGAGTAAAGGGAGGGATGTGGGCAATCCATCAGAGGATCGGTCTGCTGCCAATAAATCACGTCAGGCTGGATCTCAGGACCTCTTACTCATGCTGGGGTTGACGTGACGGTCGGCACGGCCCTGTCCCGCCCAGCACCGCTGGAAGATTACTGACCATAACCACCCCTCGGATCCTGCTCACATCTGGGTCAGCCCCTCTTGTTTCTTTGGTACCGACATTCAAGGAAATGCTGATTTGTGCAACTGCTCCGTGGCAGAAAGGAGAACATGCTGACGATTATCACCTGGTTGTGAATGTAATTATCTAAGAGTATATACTCCTACTAATAGCAGGATACCATGCACTTTTTATGCATTAAACAAGACTGTGTAGCATTGGTCAATACACTGTGAAACCAGAACACTTATTGTTCTTAAAAGAATATTGTTTGATCAAAAAATTAGGAAAAAAAATAATGCCATGTGTGACCCTGGAGCACAAAACCATTTGCTGGGATACATTTGTAGCTACAGCCAAAAATACATTGTATGGGGGTCAAAATTATTGATTTGTCTTTTACATTTCTTGTACATTTCCTACCATAAATAAATGGAAACTTAATTTTTGATTAGTAATATGCATTTCTAAGAGCTTCACTTGGACAACTTTAAAGGTGATTTTCAAATAGTTGTATCTCAGCCACATATTGTTCCTTCCTAACAAACCATACATCAATGCAAAGCTTATTTACTCATATGACGTATAAATCTAAATTTTTGAAAAATGTTACATTTAGTGCTTCAGGGTCACATAAATACAATACATGCACACATTTACATAACGCATCATGTCAGACAAAATTAAGTGATGTATGAACAAATCTTAAATAAATTAATTAATCACACCAAAATAAAACAATGATCACATTTCACCACAAAATCAAAAGAAAGAAATAAGAAATTATATTTGACATAAATAATTAAAATATAAGAAATATAAATATTTTGTATAAATGTTGCATTAATAAGTCAAAAAAAATATTATTAAGTTACTTTAAACTTAATTAGATATAATGAAGTTTTTATGTCAAAAAAGAAAATATAAGGAATTGTATGTTTGAATACTGGCAATAAAGCATATTTTGGAAGCACTAACAAGAGAAGTACTTTAATCAGAAATATAAAAATGAGAAATGCATTAAAAAATTCCATTAAACTCCAATTTATATATTATATTATCTGAATTTGGACTTTATTTATTGTAATTTCGACTTAACTTTTCACAATTCTGTGTTTTTTCTCTCATGGTTGTGAATTTACGCTTTTTAAGAGTGCATAAATAATTCAGAAAAAATGTGAAATCAGCATAATTGAATGATTTCTGAAGGATCATGTGACACTGAAAGACTGGAGTAATGATACTGAAAATTCTGCTTTGCATCTTAAGAATAAATTACATCTTACAGTAAATTCAAAATAGAAAATATTTATTTAAATTGTAATAAAATTACAAAAAATAAAATAAAATTTATTTTTTTTATTAAATAAATGCAGCCTTGATGAGCAGAAAACCTTTTTAAAACTTTTACTTATGGCCAGCTTTCAAATAGTATTTCATATTCCCAATTCTGACTTCAATTTTATGATATAATGTCATATTGTGAGATTTATATTCACATCATTCACAACTTTTTTCTATTTCTACAGATCTTCAATTGAAATCCGATCACCAAATTTACACACGTTTCTGCCAATACAAGTGAAATCGGAGGAAAGTGCTTTAGAAACCATTCATATTTTGCCCCTGTTGCATTTGCAAATTTTCTTGATTATTGCAATTATTTTTGTGTTCAGGCAGAGAACATACCCTGAACGATGAGGTAGACGTGGGCGGTACGGGGCTGGTTTCTGGCCTGAAAGCTGCATGTGTAGGGTCCCTCGTCTGCCACCATCACTCGCTCAATCTTAATGGAGAAGTCGCTGTTGTTGTTGTTCACCAGGGAGACGCGGGAGTCCAGGGACCACTTATCTGTGCCCGTAAATAAGATGTTGGAGCGGTTCAACCACGCCTTGTGAGTGACCTCCTCGTCTATCTTGCATCTAAGAGAGAGACAAGATTGAAAAGAACAAGTTTGTGGCAGATACAATTTACTCGGTCGAGAGCATTCATTCAACCTGACGTGAATAAAAACAACTTTGTGAGGGGGCAGATGTGTGGTAATGTTCACAAATGACATTTTTTCACTCAAAGCCTTGTTTTCATTTGTTCTGAATAAAATAACTTCCTGAGGCAAGTATTGTGATGTCACTGAATGAGCGCTAGTATGAAATGTGTGAATGTTTTTATTTTTTTGCAATCATTAAAACTCAATATGCACGGTATAAAACCAGAACACACCTTGATTTTAAAATCATTTCATTTGATGAGAAAACTTAGCAAAATGCCAGACATAATTTAGATGTGCACAAATTTAATTGAAAATCTGGTCACGTTTAACCATGAAATCTTGAAAAAAAATTAATATTAAATATACATATTTGGATAAATATATAAATAAATGACACCACAATGACCAAAATAAAACATTGGTCACATTTCACCACAAAAACAACGGAAATAAATAATAATTTCATATTTTGCATAAATAAATCCAATATATCAAGATATTTTTGTTACATTATTTTGACTTTTTGTTTTTTGAGAAAGAAAAATGTTAGTCACATTTCACCACAAAAATAAAAAATAAAAATAAAAACTTTTGCATAAATATTTAAAAAACAAAAATATTTTGCATCATTAAATTACACAAACCAAATTAATCTTTTTTTTTTTATATAATAAAGCCACATTTCACAACAAAAATCACAAGAACAAAATGTAAATTATATTTTTTGCATACGGAAAACAAACCATATTTTGAAAACATTAACATTTAAGAAAAATACTTTAATCAGAAATTAACTTTTACATTTTTCTTCAACTTGACAAGAACAAAAAAGGGCTATAAAGGAGTAGACGTGCGTTAATGTTCCGAAAATTACATTTCTATCCCTCAAAGGCTTGTTTTGATTTGTTTTAAATAACATATAGCATCTATAGACTAACTTTCATAGGCAATTACTGTGATGTCATTGAATGAGTGCTGGTATGAAACTTTCTGTGTCAATGTTTCTTTGGTAATCGTTACAACTCGCTCATAAGGTCCGGGTCATTAACTAGCTCATTAAGCTGACTAATTCAGACCAGTGCTGATGGCTTTCAGTGCCACAAACACACCGTGACTCCACCAGAAAAGATCTAAAGAAGTGCACAAATAATCAATACACATACATGAATCTTCTACTGTATGCCGCCTCAAATGTTTTATTCAGTTTGCAGCATTAAAAGGGTTAATATCGAAGGGACGGCTTTGAATAAACCAATAAAGTGCTTCTTCTTTGTCACTATGTCCTGGCAGGCATGTTCAAATCTTTTTCTGGCACTCTACATCATGCGGAGGAGGCAGTTTTGCTTTTTTACAAAAGCTTTTCTCTTTCACCCAAAATATGATTCACATTTACTGATGAGTAAACCCCATTTTAAAACATTTAGAGTCATAGAAATTATTTGTCATGAAGAATTTGCTGAAATACATTTGTTGCCTTGAAGCAACAGTGTGTGGGAGTGGAACAGATGCAGCTGCTATGGAGAAAACTGCACTTATCATATGCTTTTATTTATTATTATTTTATTTATTTATTTTTGAATGTACAGTATATTTTTCAAATCATCCGTTTATTCATATTCATTTCTTTTGGTATTTACTTAACTTCTTTACTTTTGCCTACAATTCCTAAATATTGAAACAAGCATTTTATAAAAATTAATTCGTAATGCATGCAAAAATATCCTTGTAGGTTCATTTTCAATAATTCGGTGAAAAGGTTAATTATTTTAATTAACAGGACCCAGCACTATCACCGCTTATTCAAATGATCGTTTATCCAAGCTAAATCATTTTTGGCATTTAAAACTTTTCATAATGCATGGTTACATTAACAGATGGTTCATTTTTCTAATTTCAATATGTGTCAAAAGTGTAAAAAATATCACAGCATTACTGCGCTGCTCATTATATTGTCCTTTTTTTATATTAATTAATTTTCTGCATTTACCTTAAAGTCCTCCAAAATCCAATTTATAACATTTCTTAAGAATAAAAATTCTCTTATGATAGTTTCTCAATACTATTGTTTTCATTATGCATGCAATGAAGTGTTAAATATTTTAGATTTAGTGAAAAAAAAAGTAAAATATCATCACAATGCTTATTCAAATGATTCATTTATTCATTTTATTTTATTGTATTTAAATTACATTTATTAATGCAATTTTCTTACACATAATAACAGAATACAAAAAATAGTTTTTTGTTTCCATAATGCATGCAATGCATTTTAATAATTTAAAAAAGTTTAATTAAAATAAATTAATTTATTCATTCGCAACCCTTTAAATTACGAGTAATTATCTCAAATAACAAAATAATAAATGTCTGCCATTAGCCACTGGCTATTAAATGATTAAAAATGCATGGTTGCCACATTTTAGTTATAATTACTACAGATAAATCATAAAAAAAGCTTGATTGCCTAATGCTTCCTAAAACTTTAGTTGTTATTTTTTCTAACTGCAGTATATTACACACAAAAAAAATAGCCTACTAGTTAGTGGTGGATCTGTTGCCAACATGTGCAATAACACATTCTCTCTCAAATAAATATGTCTATTTGCAGACTTCAGTGGGGTCTATAAATACATTGATTTCAGTGCTGCAAAGATCAATGTTCACTGGACAAGAGGCTCTAAACATGTCATTCCGGGTCCAGACTGAATGCTGTGCTTCACTGGGAGTCTAAGAGAACATCGTGAGCACCATTTGCCCCAAATCACCCGATTTGTTTATTGGACTTACACTGAAGTAGGCTATTTTCTTCCCCGAGAAGTCTAAAAGCTTCTCTGTACAGCCAATGATTGAGTTTCAAAAGCACCGTCGCAGCGATACGGATGACTGACAGCATTTGAAATTAAAAACACTCCCGAGTGTGGAGATGCAGTTAGTTGAAGTCTGTCTCAACACATTCGGGTCACTGCTCATAATCTTGTCTTTTGCCTGCTGGCATTTGTAAATAATGCAAAAATGCAATTCAGAGCGTGGTCAATTATTTGCATCGAGTATCGCCACCGCTTAGTTTAAGAAGCGGCAACACTGAAGACACCAAAATAAATAAACAGATCGATGAGCAAATGCCGCCATATGATGACCGACAACTTCATGCTGCTGAATCAGATCACATACTGTAAAGCCACGGGTCGAGCGATGTGCAGTGACCAGAGCTGACCTCTAGATGGCACTGCTCTGCTCTGCTCTTTAAACGGAGAAGTCGTGACACATTTAAGGCTTAAATATCACTCACATTCATGTCAGCTTTGACTTTCAGCATATCAAACTGTGATATCACATCAATTCCCATTCCCGGTGCAGTTGCGTGGAATAATAATATGGTGCTTTTGAGACTATGAACCCCTGACAGCAGGTTCAGGAGTTCAATTGCTGGCTGATAGACTGAAACCAAGCCATTTCTGCCTGGAAACTGACTAACAACGAAACTGAAGAGAGTGAAATTAAAATGTTTAAAATAAGAGCAGTAGGGCTGGGCGATATGACTGTGTGTATATATATATATATATATATATATATATATAACAGCAGCAGGACTGCCTTGCATTATTTAAATGTGGCAGCAATGGAAAAACACTGAATATCTTGAAAATAAAAGAAACATTACCAAACGACTCAAGACGAGGAAGAAAATGTGGTGATTGTTAGGCACAAACAAAAGTTTGACAGTGTTATTTTAATATTATTTACATACTCTTATAGTATATATATATATATATACACACACATTTATTTTTTTATTCATATGTAACACTTTATTTCTCATAATTATGACTTAATTTGTCACATTATGGTTTCTGTCTCACAAACACCACTTCATGACTCATAATTGTGTCATAACTTCCCATAACGTGTCTCTATATCGCACAATTGAAACTTTGTTTCTCATAACTTTGACTAAATATTCCACAATGTGTATTTATATCTCACAACTGCCACTTTATGTCTCATATTGTGAATTCATTTCACACGTCTTCCTATCTCACAATTCATTTTATTTATCATAATTGTGGCTTAATTTCTATCAATGTGTCATTATACCTTAAAATGACCACTTTACTCATCATAACTGTGACTTATTTTCTCACAATTGCCACTTTATTTCTCATAACTGACTAAATATGGCATAATGCATCTGTATAGCTTACAATAGCCACTTTATGTCTCATAATTGTTTTATCAAATATCTTTATATCACACAATTTCCACAGTTTCTAATAAATGTGACTTAATTTCTCAAAATGTGTTTTTATAGCTTACAACTGCCCCTTTATTTCTCATAATTGTGACTTATTTTTATAGTGCCTTTGTATCACACAATTTTTTCTACTGTAACTGCGACATGCTTTTTAACATTATCTCTCATAATTGTGAGCAAATCTCACAATGTGTCTTTATACAAGTACGCCACAACTGCAAGAGAGAGTTTTTCTTCTGTAACTGTGCCTTCGTACCAAACAAGGAAACTTTTTATTTCCTGCACATTTCATCTGCCAATTACATGTTTTATTAATTGATGTTGTGAGTTTTCGGTCATACCACCCCCTTCCTAAATTCATAAAGCAAAAGAGAAGGATGACAGAAGGATGCAGGTGCGCCGTGAAATCACCTCAAAACGACGCTTTCTCCTTCCAGGACGGTAATGTTGTCGGGCAAGTGTCCGAACTCGGCCGCCTGAGCACCGGTGGGCCCTGCCAAAGAAAACGAGAGAGGAGAGACAGTAAGCATACAGCAGTTATTATTCCAGCGACAGAAGGTCCACTCCGTCCCAGAGTTCCCCCGGGCGGCACGACGCCGGATAGCTACTGAGTACCTCATTGATCCTGGTCAGGCAGGATTTGTTTTTGTGATTTTGCTTAGTTATTTGCAAGGAGAGAATAATAAGGCCGCAAAACGACAGCATGGAGCCGTCAGCGCTGACCGTCAGCGGGCTTGAATAATGATTGGGCTCTGCCCCGCGCGCTGCCCGGCCGCGCACTCGTCGAACAGACCCGATAATGAGCCCGGGGAAGAGGATTCGCGCGGAAGCGGCGGAGCGTGAAATGAAGGAACTGCCACTGCAATGGGAACACGCACACACACACTAGTGCTCGAGCGCTGTCACTTGTGTACAAACACATACACGTGCATTTCCATATGCACGAATCAAACTACACACACCGGGATACGGACAAACCGGGACATCAGAGGATATGCGAATTTGCTCGGGCTGTTTGCAGGTGGCACCGACAACGTCAAATTCCTTTTTAGTTTTCAAACGCCATTCTTGTTCTTATCTATTCAGGGTGTGCAAAACGCGCTCCAATTTCCTCTGCAAACAGAGATTAGCGCGCTATCGGAGCTCTCTCTCGGCGTGGCTCCGTCGCCAGCCACGTCAACGCCGCCAAATGCCAGCGTGGCACCGTCTTCCAGTCCTGCTCATAATCCCCGTCCTTAATATCTGCTGGCCAATATTGGGTCGTCCTGCCTTCGAGGTTTAATATACGAGGCACAAGTGCAGTCAAGAGTTAAGAAGCACCCGGAAGGTCTTGGTGTTTAACCTGCAACGCAAAGTCACTGAAGCGACGGCTTGCCAAGTGTGATTGGACCGAGAGGAAGACAAAAGGAGACATGCGATGGCCAAGCACTGGGCTTTTTTAATTTGAGACGGAGGCGTCCTAAATTGCACAAAGTAATGAAAAGAAGCGCATTGTCATGCGCGTCATGGTATCATGGGCAAATTGCATAAAGCTGCTTTGCATTATCCGCTGAAATAACCAGCAATGACATTGCTAAATTAAGTTTTTTCGACTTGGCGTCGCACAAGGGCACGGACTGATTTAAATCAGAGTAATTGCTTAATCATCTTTAATTATTTTCATTATTAATCATTCTTTTTAAAGACAAGTACATCAGTTTGGTCTGTGCATGCGTGTGAATCCTGCAGTATAGGCTGCACATGCAATTTTTTCTACACACAATCTATTAGCCTTAAATATGGAGGTTGAGTTTGCATTTGCAGTTCATTCATCACATCGGATATGGAGGTTTAAAGGAACAGTTTGCCTAAAAAATTTGCTGAAAATGTACTTACCCCCCCGGCCCCGGGTGTCCGAGATATAGATGAGTTTGTTACTTCATCAGATTTGAGGAAATGTAGCATTGCATCACTTGTTCACCAATGGATGCTCTGCAGTGAATGGGTGCCGTCAGAATGAGAACACATCACAATAATCCACACCACTCCAGCTAATCAGCTGGCATCTTGTGTGGCCAAAACAAAAGCTCCAAAAAATCCATCAATAAGATATATTTTTCATTATTTTTTGCTTCAAACCATTGCTTCTGACTAAAATATGAATCTATAATCCACAAATTGCTTTCTCCAGTCAAAAAGTCATCTCATTTGAATCAAGAGAGAAATATGCACAATTCAAAAGTTTACAAGGAGGAAAACAGGAGATTGACTTTTTAATTATTATATGTTATTATGTATATGTATTATGGACTTAAGAAGCAAGAATTTAAAGTTAAAACATCTTTGTTTCTTACAAGCACACAGATTTTGGATTCACAAGACATTAACTGATGGACAGGAGTGGTGTGGATTATTCTCATTCTGACGGCACCCATTCACTGCAGAGCATCCATTTCTGAGCAAGTGATGCAATGCTACATTTTACCAGAATAAAGTTCTGATGAACTAACAAACTCATCTACAACTTGAATGGACTGAGAGGGAGAAGATTCCCTAAAAAATTGGGGTGAACTATTCCTAAATTGAGAGCATTGCATTATGGGATATATTGCATGCAATGTACTGTATATGCATACAGCCATTCTGCATACTGTGCACAATATATATACAGTACTCATCTAAAATCTAAAATAATCTAAACAAATCTAAAATACAAAGTGTTTTTCTTGACTGACAGACATAGCTGTATAAATAAAAATGTTCATTTAATTCATATATAAATAAAGATATGGTTAGATGCAACAATACACATTTTGCTTTTTGCAAAAGAGTGATGAAGTGTGCATTTTTTAAATCTTCTTCACACCCCAAAAAGTGAAGACATTTAAATGCAAAATAACCATATCTATTTCTAAGATAAAATGAAACAAGCAACTCGATGATGTTAGGAGGCATCACATTTTCCATCACAAATTTAAAATCAAAAAACTGCATTGTATTCACTGTGCAGGTTGCAGTAATCGGCACGCAAGTATTGCATTCTCAAATTCTCTGGCATAAAAGCACATTTAGCTGCTATGCACTTCAGGATGCGGGACATTTTCCTCCTACTCTCAGAAAAGCCAAGGTTTCTTCTACTGTTGCGCTTTGTTCTCGATGCATGAAACAACCTTGTTGACGTCCTGACAAATAACAGCGCAGTTCAATGAAACGAGCATTAAACTTAAAGCACTGAGGGTTATTTTTCTCGTTTTACTCATTTCCGTTTCTTTTCTGTACATGCACACACACACCCCGAAACACTTTGCATCAAATGGATGATGCATGCACAAGGTAAAGTCCCAATGCATTATGGGGAAGGTTATAAAACAGAGGAGGTTATTCCCTATTCCCTTTTCAATTCTTATCTTCACAGCTCAATTGGCACCTCAGATTTTAATACCTGGCAGGTTCTGCTCCCCAGCCTGGCGTTTTATATCTCTAGCTGGGTCAACACTCACACGCCGCATGCACAAATACATTTGATTATGAAGTGCTCCATGCTATTTTCGCTCTGTTGTGCAAACCACACCGGTCTTTTCCCAGGGTGTTCCCTGCAGAAATTAGACGACGGACCAGATTTGCTTACTGGGTTAAAAGAATGTTTTGGGGCAGTGCAGAATCCAACTAAGATGAACATATTACAGGCTGAAAAATGTCATAAAAATCACATTAACTTGTGGCCTAAGATATAAAATCACCATAAAAACGAGGGGGAGTTTAAAAGGTCTGTATCAGATATGCACAATGCAGTATAAAAATACGACGATTTAACCATACACATGCCATCATGAATGTGATATAGGATCCACATCAGAGTTTCTCCATCTCAGAGCTGTCAAAACTCAATCTAGATCCCTGTGGACCAGAGGCAGCGTGTGAAAACAGCTGTGAAAGATTCAGTACAAAGTCACTGTCTCATAGTGCGGCTGTCTGATTGACGTATAAAACAAACGGATCAAAGTTGATGCCTTTTCTGTATTTGAGAGCCTACGTTGAATTTTACAAAGGATATATAGTGTACATATATAATTAAATAAATGTTAAAAAATTGATAGTTAAATGTAACAAATACTAAAATATTTTTAATGCAACTTTTATATTGCAACAAAATATATATTACATATCTAAAAAATAAAATATATAAAACAACAACAAAAAACAGCTTAATCAGTCAAATAAAAATTTTTTTCTTACAGCAATTCCTTTTCAAATAAATCTACAAATGTAATTAATGTTTAGTTAAATATAAAAGATAATTAAATATTTTGCATTAAAAATGTCCAAATAATTATATATAGTTACATACAACTGTTAATTTAATTAATGTTTACAACAAAAAAATAAGCGATTTTTAAAATTCTACTTTTAAACTGCATAAATAAAAAATATATAATAAATATAAAAAAATAAGCTGACTTTATCCATCAATTGGCCAGTTGGTAAATAAATAAATAACAGTTAATTTAAGTTTGTTTTATTTCAAGAGGAAAATGATGATCAATTTGACCTATTTTAGATAATGTTTTTAAACTTTTATTTATTTTTTGACCACAGGCTATGGATATTGAAAAGCATTTGTCACTGAATGATTTTTATGACTGAAATAATTTTATTTTAAAATTTAGAACAAAATGCTAAATATTCTATTAATACAATCATTTGTGCATGCATAGTGACAATTTTGGCATGCAAAAAAAGAATTTATGAACAATTTATGAAAGTCCCAATACAAAACAAGATTAAAAAAACCAAGTGTGGAGCAGCATGAAAAGGCAGTTTTCACAGCAGCAGCTACTTTCTCTAGATCATTAACACCATGTTGCAGCTCTGCCGTTCATTCAGCAGCACTTACATTTCATCTCTTGGTCCAACAACTCAAAGCTCTCTTTAGCTCTGTCCTTCAAAGTTAAATGTCTTGCTAAAGCGTCTAGAGACACCCTCGGCATCCTTTAACCGTTCACTGGGCCTAAAACAGATGCATCATTTGCTGCGTTCGGAGCTTCGCCTCACAGAGGCTCGGGGGCTTGATTCCCTGAGACCTGTGGGACATTAATTCAAACATGATTTGTATCCCCTTGACTTTTACATGCTCTCGTTTGTAATTGCACTTGCTTCTGGCGCAAAGTTATTAACAAAAGCGAGCTGGAGTTCGACGGCGCCTTTGTACTGCACATCTATTGCTCGCTGCCCTTGATCATCAAATAAACACTGAAACTTTTGAAAGCCAAACCATCACGAGAGCTGAGGATCCGGGGAAAATAATAAATGTGTGACAATAACCTGCTGAAAACAGTCTCGGGAGGAAACGGAGCAAGAACAAATTACTGGCACCATTGCCAATTTTAATATTACACATGGCCGGAAAGGGTGAAATAATCAAGATATACATTATGGTAATGATATACATTTCAAACAGTGAAAAAAAGAGAAATATCTGCATAATAAATAAACCAAGAGTTAATATGTAATTGTATGAAATACATAAAATATGTAATTTATTAAAATATGTAAATAAATACTATTACAAACACAAAGTACTTCAGGATTGTTATTTTTATTTATTTATATATATATATAAAAAACGTGAATATGTCTATTTAGTGCATCATCAAAGAGGGAATATATATATATATATTAATAAAAACAAATAATATAGTATAAAAATATTTTTATACCTATTTAAAAAACACATGGGAATATTTATCTAGTGAATCATTCAAAATAGAATATATCTAGAACTTTATAAAGTACTTTATATTATTGTACTTTTCATCTTGTTATATATATATATATATATATATATATGATATATCTACTTAGAGAATTGCAATATATAAAATGTACTGTTTATTTTATTTTATTTGTTTACATAATAAAAGTCATACATTTTGTGAACTATCCAAAAGAGAAAATGTAATGTTTATTCAAATATATAAATAAATAAATAAATAAACTATTATTAATATTTTTCTTTTTGTTTATTTTACACACAATCAAAAAGATGTGGAAATATCTATTTAGTAAATCATCCAATTAAAAAGAGATTGTATAAAGCATGAAAATGTATATTAAAATGAATAGTGCTTTTCAAATCACATTCATTTTTTATGTACAATTGTTAATCTAACAATGTTTTGTGAATTTCTGCAGCCGCTGAATTGCAGTACTACAGTTGACCACACAGTCATACGGACAAAGACCACAATAATAAAAATAAAACCGCTAAAGGGAAGACAGAAGATGAAGAAGAGGAGTGGGCAGCACACCGCAACCAATTAAATATTTACAGAGGCGCTTCCTTCTGACACCTTGATGATGAAGAGAGGCAGCCCAGAATTATCAGATGGTTAAAGCCGGAGGCTGGAGCGGATTAAACATTAACTGGCAGATAGATCCGTTTTTTCCACGTCTGATCCCATTAACTCCGGCTGGGCTGCGTGAAGCCCCTGTACGCTCTCTCAGTCGAGTTCAGAGCGCAGCTTCATACCTGCCCTTTGGCCACCTGTCATATCCACAGCACCGCCGAGCACTGACTTCAACCACCTGCCCTCCGCTCACTCAAGATTCAAGAACAAGAGATCTGAGCTTCCTCAAAACACCAGCATGCTAGCATCATTACACACTTAACTAGCTGAGAGGAACAGTTCAGCCAAAAATATAGTCTTTATTTACCGCAGAGAAGAAGATTTCCAGTGAAAAAGCACTGCTCTGCAAATAAATCATTTGTATGTATTTTCTTGTTTATTACGTGATATGGCAGACATTATATCATATATACAGCATACAGTCCTTTTGAAAAAGAAAATATAAACACTGAAAATTAAAATAGTTTGTATGCTAAAAGTGACATTTAAGCATGACAAACTGATAATAAAAAGTATAAAAAAATACTAAATGTGATATAGAAAATACATGCTTAATGCTGTAAATATAATTTGGTTATTAAGTGCTAAATGTGTCTTATTGGCTCTTATGCGCAACAAGCGTGCATTTATTTGATTAAAAATTTTCAATGTAAATATATTGTAAAATGTAATTTATTCCTGTGATCAAAGCTGCATTTTCAACATTATTACACCAGTCAGTGTCACATGATCATCTAAATAATTATAATATGCTGATAAAAAAAAAATAAAAAATGTTTTATGTTTTTGTGGAAACCATGATATATTTTATTTTGCAGGATACGGAAACATAAATTCAAAAGTAAAGCATTTATTTGAGAAATATAAAAAGAATGAAATATTAATTATTTAATAATTAATTAAACTTTATATAAATATATTATAAAGTCCTTACTGTAACTTTTGATCAATTTAATGCGCCATTGCTGAATAAACCATATTAATTTCTTTAAAAAAAAAAATGAGATGATGTTACTGACCCCAAACTTTTGAACAGGTGTAATTTGTTTTAAGCTATCCATTGAAACTACCTCGGTTGACAAGCTAGTGACCGCCTCGACCAGCACAGCACAGCGTGACCAGCAAAACCAGGAATACCTGCTGATCTCAGGAAACTTGTGGCTGTGTAAAGTATGCAAAAGAGGCTTGGAGTGGTTCATGGACTGAATTTGTTTAAACGGATCATTAATTCCACTTAGTTCACATCGCCTATTGACTTAGCTGGTGTCGTGAGATACAGATTTGGCTCCGTTTGCAAACAGATTAAGGGATTTTGTACCTCATTTTACACACGCTTTTGTATTGATTACACGTGTGTAGCCTTAGCCTACCAGCAGCCTATACGCCGGGTAAACCCAGCCCTCTTTCCTATAAACCACGTCACGCGGAGTAATGCGTGCTTCTGATGTCTTCAATCTGTTGGTGTAATGTCTGCGTACTGCTCAGCTCTCCACATCTCCATCGACGCACAGCCCCAACATGAGTCAGAGAGACCGAAATCAGCTCGATAAACTCCAGCGGAGATCTCTACCATCGAACCTTGCATCCCCCAAGACCCGTCAGTTTTACCCCCATATCTGTCTTGGATAAAAGCCCAAAACCCCGAAGCAGTCCGAGATCAATAAGGCAGTTAAACTGTTAGCAGCCTGGAAGAAAACCTCACACGCTCCGGACACAAAGACGGGCCCTGCGGTACTGCGCAGAATCCTTCTGACGGATTTGGTGAAAACGGCTGGATTAAAGTCAACATTAAACACGTCAAGTCGCGTTGAAAACGTCTCCAGCCGAAGTGCTGAAAATGCATTGCAAATTGAATTTTTGAGCAAATGCGCATTCACGCTGTCGCTGGCATTTAGATCTCATTTGCCTTTTGTTTAATTTTTCTATGCATAAGCGCTGCGGTGTATCACAATGGAACGAGCTTATTAATGACTCCTGAATATAATGCGCTGAGCACTTCCCAATAATTGAATCTTTTAGGTCTACTGTTTTTTCCCCTCCCTGCACCACTTTATGGGGAAAACTTGGTGGCTAAAGTGTTGGAAATGTTGCAGTTTATTTTCACTTATATTATCAGGTTTTGACTGATAGCATACAGTGTAAATATATACTCTACAGTACAGTAAAATGCGCTGTAAGTGACGTCATGCTAATAAAGAGTACGATAACTATATTCCTTTGATTCCTGCTGTTTGAATTAATAATATGCTTAAATGCTGAAAATGGCATGCATTATTATTTATACGCTTTACAACAAAATTTTAACTATGCACAAACAATTACAGGTAAATATCCGAAGTATAGGAAATGTTTGAAGTTGCAGAATGCATTTGCATTCATTTAATTCGATTTATTTTCATGTCATAACTGATAAATTGCAAATATCATAAATAATTTAGCCTATTATAACATTTCACTTCACAATGTTTTTTAACGCAAATAAATAACAATGCATGTGTAATTGATGCTTTATATGTGTATTTCATCATTTATATGTAGTTTGTAGCAGAATTTTGTAAGCTTAATCACGATTCCTTATCATCTTCAATTAATAAATGTACAAATTAATTTATGACTTTTGCAATGAATCATGCACTATATATATATATATATATATATATTAGAGCTGTCAAACGATTAATCGCGATTAATCACATCCAAAATAAACATAATATGTGTTTATGCTGTGTTTATTTATTCTGTTTATATTAAAACACACACGTACAGTATATATTTTGAAAAT
>JAUCMS010000028.1:19760589-19774114 GCA_032357445.1 Enteromius radiatus | reverse complement strand
TTTTAGGTGTCCGGTCATTTTAGACCGGTAGGACCATGAGTGTGATTCTGAAATAAGGAAGGCACAAGGGTTTTAATCATGTTTAAACGCAAGGCTCAAATCTTATCATTGGGATCAAATATGATACCTAACAAAACAAAAAAGAAAAAGAACAAACACTTTTTTATGCAAACATATGCAAAATTTTTATATAAAGATTCAATAAATTTAAATAAATACATACATACACTGGAAAGTACCTGCATTTTTTTTTAAATATTAAAGAAATTTGTAATTTTCAGTTCAGCAAAGATGCATTCAATTGATCAGAAGCGATGGTAAAAACATTTATGTTTCAAATAATGAAAATAATAATAATTCTGACTGTTAGTATAGCGCTCAAGTACTAGCACTACTTTAAATTCTAAACAAGGAAATAAATAAATAGTGGAAATGGTCTAATGTTTTAACTCATCCATTTAAACCATATAAACATATAACTATTCATTTTTATTTAATAATTGTATTTAGCAAGGATGCATTGAATTGATCAGAAGTGACGGTAAAGACATTAATAATGTGATCCTATACATTTGTTCACATGTCAGGCTTTACAGGGTTAACGGTGTTCTACTACCACTGTGTAAACCACGTCTTTTCTTGTTTTTTATGATAAGTTCTTAAGAAATCCGGCACGCCGCCATTTCTTGTTCCCTCAGAAGCCTGCGAGACAAATAACAACAGATTTGGTAAAGATCTGCGTATCGACTGGTGCTTTGGAGTGCATCCCGGAGTATTACTCCGCAGCTGTGCCGAGATCCTCGCTCCCCAGAGACGGGAAACCCTACTGCCTCGTCTGGCCCCAGAGCTTCCTCCGATGGTAATTGACATGCGGGGTCTGGGTCTCTGTCGGCGCCGTGCACCTTTAGCATCTCATTTGGAGGACGGCAGCACTGTGTGCTCTGAATGTCACACTCTCCTTGGGATAGTCGATGAGGGCGATCAGATAGCGGACACCTGAGGGACGGCTCTGGCAAGGCCGGGCCAAGGACTGAACCTGCGTTGATTAGTCGTCAGTCGAGGCGCGATCGATAGCTTGCTTTCCATTGCTAAGCATCGCCACCTACGCTTTTATAATCCCTTTTTTGCAGAAAGATGTGGGAAAGATAAGGCCACTTCCTTCAGGTAACGCTTGGCGTGTCGAGGAAACCTTTCTTACTTGTTTAAGTCAGCAGTTTTGTTTACTGAAAGCTGATGTCCGCGAGACATTTGCAAAGTTACACACATCCCACACTTCTTGTGTGTTTGTTTATGAAGTACTTTTGCTAATTTGATTATGATTTCTGCCTGTAAAGAGCCAAATATAACTGCGAGGTAGTAGAAATGTGCTAACTTACTATGTCATCATACCATGGTAAAGCATGTGAAAATGTGTTTACACTGATGAACATTTTACGCTAAATATTTAGGTAGGCTATGAACTGTTTGGTAATTTGGTTTGTGTCCATCAAGCTCCAAATAAAAATGTAAATAATCAAACATTAAGTGTATTTTATTTCTGAAGTAACCCATTTCATTTTATTGGATTAGCTAAAATAAATAAATAAATACCACATAATTATTTGATATATAAAACTAATTTTAGACAATATGTAGATTAAAAAATGTCTGCAAAATACATTGTTTTTTATTTAATTTTCAACAAAACTGACGTAAAAGTTTTATATTTATAAGTTTGTTCTGCTCACCAAAGTTGCATTTATTTGATTAAACATACAGAAGAAAAATGCAATATTGTTAAAATTTAAAATAACTTTTTTAAAAATTAAATATAGTTTAAAAAAATTATTTTTTTTTATTCCTGTGATCAAATTTGAATTTTCAGCATCATTACTCCAGTCTTCAGTGTCACTCAGAAATCATAATAATACATTTATTTTCTGCTCAAAATACATTTTTTATTACTATTAAATGTTAAAAAGCATTTGGTGCTGCTTCATATTTTGTCTTTAGCATCATTTGCGAAATAAAAGCACTAATTCCTAAATAATTTAAAAGAATAGCGTTGCACATTTAGCCTTAAATTTTGTCTTTTCTGTCACTATTAACCAATTGCATGCATCCTTGCTAATAACTTCCTTAATGAATAAGTTGTTGCATAGTAGAAGTATGTTTTATTTCTGAAGTAGCCTATTTCACTTAATTGGATTAGCTAAAATACATCATAATTTCTTGATACATAAAACTAATTTTAAATGCCTGCAAAATATTCGGCCCAATTCTGTAGATTTCCATGTCAAAAACAATAAAACAGAAGTCTTTTCTTCAGTGCTTTTCTATGCATCTAAAGTGCACTGGTGTGTGTCAGCGAGCCGTGAACACATTAAGCACGGCGTGAATATTGATAATGAACTGAGAGGAACATTTAATTGGAATTCTTGTACGCATTAATAATCTGATCGTATTAAAGATTAGTCAAGTCTGCGGTCATTATCTCACGCTTTCTATCTGCCATGAATCAGCATAATTCACGCCACAGCCAGGAAGAAATCGCAGGAAGTACAGACTCATTTTGGACTTTATCCGTCCGTTTCACATAAACAGAAGATCTAATGACCAGAGTCATTTCTCAAGGGTGTTGGCTCTGCTTTATTTCACAGCCCTGCCAATAGGAGACGTGCCTCACCTGTGTGTCCCGCAGGTCATCATGCAACAGAAAGGGTCAGAAATAATAAAGTCCGGCACATCATATTTCTGAGCCGCAGCGTGCTGAATTACGAGTTTCTTCAGTGACATAATCATGTGTTGATCGATGACTAAGCCCAAACAGGGAGGAAATTATATTTTTACTGTCCTTTTAAATCATGAATGGAATATTTCATGCTTTCTTCACGATCTCGGTCTCTTTGTGAAGTGAACATATCTGCAGGCAGCAATTACGGAGCCGAGCACATGCTGGAATGCCCATTGTAAGGTCACAATGTGCAAATGTATTGCCGAGATATGCCTCCATTTAAAGTCTTCATTAGGGTTTCATTAAGATGAATTGCAAAAGAATCTATTTAGTTTTGAGCTTTAAGGGGGGGGTTTGAATATGATTTTAGGCAAATCAAAGGAGTAGTTCACCCAAAAGTGAATATTTCGACGAAAATGGCCAAGATGCAGATGAGTTAGTTTTTTTTCATCAGATTTGGATGAATGTAGCATTCCATCATGAATGCTCTGCAGTGAATGGGTGCCGTCAGAGTGAGCGTCCAAACAGCTGATGAACACATCCCAATAATCCACACCACTCCAGTCCAGTCCAGCAGGTAATACCTTGAGAAGATAGAAGCTGCACGTTTGTAAGAAAATAAATCATCTTTATTATCATTTTTAACATCTTAACTGTCGCTTCCAGCTAAAATAAAAGCCGTTATGCACTTAAGGCTATAGGGATGCACCGATCCAACTTTTTCAGTCCCGATACCGATGCCTGGGCTTTGTATATCTGTATATACCGATCCGATACCATGAAGTATCTCCACACAGCCGACTCTTTGCCGTGTTCACACCAGACGCGAATGAAGCGTTAAGCACGAGTGATTTACATGAGTCTTTCCTGAGTCTGCCGCGCCTCCAGTGTGCCCTCCTGAGTCTGCTGTGCCCCCTATCTGCCGCCCGGGGAGCTTCACCAAGAAAATTTGGGGGGGGGGCAGTAATGCCAGGGCCATGGGGAGGGCGGGTGGGCTAAATGATCCGCCTCCTAGAGCTCCTGATCCTCCACGGCCACAGCCGGCGCCTGATCCGCCTCCTAGGGCTCCTGAGCCACCACGGCCACAGCCGGCGCCTGATCCGCCTCCCAGGCCTCCTGATCCACACTGGAGGCAGATTGCATTCCTGGGTCCCGGTCCTGCCTCCAGTGTGATGTGTTAGTGGCGTGTCTGGTAGCCACGCTTTAAGGGGTTCCATGTGTTTCCTGTCTGTCTGCGTCTCCCCCGCTGTCTTTGTTCATTTGGTTTTGCCCTGATTATGTTCATTCGTGTCACCTGTGTTTTTCACCTGCCCTCACTTTAGTTCATTAGTTTTTCCCTTTAAATACCTCTAAATAGCTCTCGCGTTTTCCCTTTTGTTTCTTGTTTCCTGTATTGAATACCCAAGTTTATTAGAATTCCTGTCTCCGTGTCGTGCCTGCCTGTCGGGGAAGCGAGAGCGCAAGCTCACACAGCCAGCCGATCATTACAATGAGACTGAATAAAATGGTTAAAACGGTTGAAATTACTTTACCTGAAGAAGAACAAACCAAGAAAACTAAAGCTAAATCATTTTTTTAAACTGTATTTAACAAGGATGCTGAAGTGAGTTGAGATTAATAAATAAATATGTTATGAATATGTTACAAAACATTACGGTTTCTAATAAAGCTGTTCTTTTGAATTTTTAGTTCTTCAAATAATCCTGGAAAAATAAAATGTATCATGGTTTTCAAAGAAATACGATGCGGCACAACTGTTTTCAACACTGATAATAATTAGAAATATTTCTTGAGCAGCAAATCAGCATGTTATAATTTCTGACGGATCATGTGACACTAAAGACTGGATTAACGATGCTGAAAATTCAGCTGCGCATCACAGGAAAAGATCTTGTTTTTAAATGCATTCAAATAGAAAAGAGTTACTTCAAATTTGAATAATATATCAACATATTGCAGCTGTCCCTGCATTTTTGATCATATAAATGCACCTTTGGGTGAGCATAAGAGACTACTTATGAAAACAATAAAAAATCCTGCCAACCCTAAACTCTAGTGTATCTCGAATCAAGTTTATTTTTCTCCCTCCACCGGCAAATTGTTGTTTTTCTTGTTTGAAGCATAAATCTTTAACAATTTGCCAACGGGGTCAGAAAAATAAAGTCAACTCAAGACAAATCCTCTGAAAACATGTCATAACACACTATATTATGCAATTTCGCTCCTCGAGTAAATGCATCTTGCTTTAAGGATATTTAGATCGTTTTTCTTTGAAAACAAAAGAAAAGCAGAGATTAAGATACAGAAGCGCACCTTCTCAGCTCCGTCTCTAAAACACGGCGAGCGCACAAGTGTTTTCTGTCAGTCTAAGTGACCCATTTATTTGGGCTGTGTCTTGTTCCTGGTGTTCATGCTAATGACTGAGGGGGGAAGGTTGGTGACTCATATGTTTAACAGCACTGTCAACATCCTCTCATTTTCAAGCCCCCGCGTTCTCCCTCTCTATTCTCTAACACTCTCCTATCTCTCGCCGTCATTTCTGCCCCGGCTCAATCAATACAGGTCAGCAATAATGCATGAGTCAAGCCAGGCTTCTCCGCTCAACCAATCCTGTCCTTCTCTGTATGTTGCTGCTGTCGAACATCATGCTTTCATTTTGTACCTTCATGCATTTTCCCCGAAACCACCTGAATGTATTTCCAGACATCATATTTCTTTCTGCAGCCCGGAGTGCCGCGAGGGAAAATCGGGAAATTATTTTCCATCTGTGTTTAACTCAACTCTCCCTTGCTTTCTTCTCAGCTAACAAATGTATTTTCTACAGACATTTTGCTGCATTTGGGTTGTAGGATTGTTAAAATGTCAAGTTTTACTTAATGCTATTCATGCATGCACAGCGGAGGGGAAAAGTTCACCGAAAAACAGCATGAAAGTAAGACGTTTTCACACGCTGCACTATACTTATGGTGTTCTTGATGTTTTGGGGGGTTTTTTTTGCTCGACAGCTACTCATTTATATCAGTGGTATAAAAAAATACTGGATGGAAAAAAAATGCTGCATTCCCATAAAATAAAATGTATTCAAATTAAATTAAAAAAAGAAAAGAAAACGAAAGAAAAAAATGGTTTGGCAACAACATGAGAGTTAGTAAATGGCACGATCAAAATAAATACTGTTAACTAAAACTAAAATTAAATGTGAAATTAATACCACAACTGGAAATTAAATAATTATTAGCTAAAGAAAAGAAGAAATAATAATAATAATTAAAAAAAACTGTTTCAGCTAGTTGTCAATGCAAAATTTCTCTTTTTAATTTAATTAAAATTAAGTAAATTGTGTAAAATTACTAAAACGGAAATAAACAATTAACACAACTACATAGCTAAATAGACATACACAGAAAATACTGAAAACAACAAAAATAAAACAAATTTACTAAAACAACTATATTAAAATTTAAAAAACTACAATAGTATCACTAATACTAAAATATGACTGGAAGAAACAAAGCTTAATGCAAAATTAATTTACATGGAAACTCAAATTAAGGAAGTGGTTCTCACCTGATTTTAAGTTAATAAATTCAGTTTTATTTCTAATGTGCTTATGTGTTTTTAATGAATTTTCTTTTTATGCAAATCTTTAAAATATTTTAGAAATTGAGTATACTGGATTTTTTAAACATTCTAAAAAGTTCTAAATTGTGGCATAATTTAAAAGAAAAAACTACTTCAAAACTTAACTTTTTAATACAATATTACATACATATGATCAGTAAGTCATGGCAACTTACATTAACATGTTTTTACATTACTACAAAATAAATTGAGCAATTTCAAGTTAAAAAGGGGCCAGTTAAATGTTTTGTAATTTAATTTTGTAATTTAACTTCTACAACCAAGCTGAACTTTAGTGTTTTAGTTGAAATGCGTAGTTTTGCAGTGTGCCGTTTCTTCATAATAGTTTGTGAAATTTGCCAGCAATTTTTAAGTGAAAACATCTTCAACACCATATTTCCCAGTATAAAACATTACTGAAAATCATTATCCTCAAACATTGCTGTTATCAAATATTGTTTTGGACAACGAGGTTGAGAACCACTGCTTTTAGGAAACGCTTTCTGCAGCCAACTTGGCAACGCTCCCGAGCAGCTATTTTCTGTCTCAGTAATAGTCGTGCTCGTACGGCTACTATCAAGTTAACTGAGGCAAAAGCTAAAGGTTTTGAGTTCAATAACACTTTGGCAATCAAATCTGACAGCAGTAATGACAACAGCGGTCTCCTCCTCCGGATACGGTCTCTGGTGTTTTGCTTCTACACAGTACTTGAACATTAGAAGCCATTACCGCAGCTCTCAGGACAAACCAGAACAGCACTAGCAGCTTAAAGGGACAGTCCACCCAAACATAATATTCAGCCTCATGTCTTTCTAAACCCGCATGAATTTCACATGTTCCCACTTCCTCATAACCAATAATAAGGCATGTTTGGCGAACTGTCCGTAGAGCGGGCATATAGCCCGGCGGACCCCGAGCCCTAGGGGATTAACCCCTAGGAGGCGAGGACTGGGTAGAGCTCAGAGCCCGGCCTGGTCACAGCGTGCCCCCCAGGAGGGAGGTGGGATAGCTGGGCGGCTTGGATGGTGCCAAAGCTTAAAGAGCGATGGGATGGGAGTGTCTTGAGCATTTAACTAGGGAGGCTGGGAACCAGATGTCCCCGACTTCTCCTCTGACCAGGAACCCAACACCTGATTCCCGGTTTAGGTCGCGTAAGGGGGTGGCGTAGGGATGTGAAAAGAAATGAAGATGCGAGAGAGAGGAAGTTGGCGGTATTTAAAGGGAATGCTTTTGATCCTGATCCTCAGTAATTAGGAAATTGGAAGATCGGCGGCAGCTGGTAAATCATTTGTTCGTGCTCCTCCTGAAATTTGTTAGTAAACATGATTTCTTTCTTCCGCAGGATACAAAAACACAAAAAAGCAAACGCTGGAGTCCACTGACATCCATTGCATGAACCCAGAAAAAAAAAAAATCCAAAATTGTTTACGGTAACACTTCAGAATAGGGGATCAGAATAATGCATTAGTTAAGCATTAATTAATGCTTAATTTGTTCACAATTAAGCATTAGTTGAGCAAAAACACACTAGTATTTAATGATTAACTTAACATTTTAATCATTAATTACTAGTGTGTTTTTGCTCAAGTCATGCTTAATTATGAACAAATTAACCATTAATTAATGCTTAACTAATGCATTATTCTGACCCCCTATTCTCAAGTGTTACCAAACAATCTAATTGTAATGAGGTTGTTACATGTCTTCTAATAATATAAAGATGATTCTTTATCAACATATTTACCCATAAATGTTTAGTCCGCATGATACAGTATGTGCTAAATTTAAAGTAATTGAAAACAATACAACAGACAAAAATGAAGTTATTTATTAAAGAAGCCTTTTATGCATTTATTTGATCGAAAACACAGTAAAATTCTAAAATATTACTACAATTTAAAATAAACATTTTCTATTTGCAGTTATTTTAAAACAAAATATATTTCTGTGATCAAAGCTGAATTTTCGGCATCATTACTCTAATGATGTTGAAAACAGTTGTGCTGTGTAATAATAATAATATTTCTGTGGAAACTGTAATGCATTTTATTTGTTTCAGGGTTCTTTGATAAATAGAAAGTTTAAAAGAATAGCATTTATTTAAAATGCAATATGCCATAACATTATTATTATCTTTACTTTCACTTTTGATCAATTTAATGCATGCTTGCTGAATAAAAGGATTAATTTCTTAAAAATGAAATAAAAATAAAATATCTCTATTTCTGCCCTCCCACTCACCCTATTACACTAATAATATGTCAGGACATTTCTGAAACAGCAGTCATGCCACATCTTTCTCTGTCTCTGCGTGCAGTCTGGGATGGGCACACATAACATGTGGCGTCCCGCAGGGACAGCTAACACGTCCTTAGAGGGATTACGGCCCTGTTGATGTACCACACGTGTCTCTTAATTAAAACCAGAGCTGAGCGCGGTCCAGAGAGCTGCAGCCCCCTGCTCTCGGCCGCAGAAACCGCATCTATTAGCCCGTGCCCCGCTGCTTTAAAATGTTGTTGGGTATGAGTATGAATGAGATGCCGTATTACTGGCGAAACAGATTTAATTAAGCACGACGAATGAAGTGATGTAGCACTTCACGCTAAGACAGAGCAAGACGGATTAGGAAGTCATGCTAGATGGATCACAGGACCCAGGCTTCAGACCTTGCCCAGTCTCTACAGGCATATCTTTTGGCTAAAATTATGCATGAAACTTGTGTGTTGCCTATGTAAGATGCATTTTAAGGCATCGAGGGATCATGCTTCCTTCTAGGATAAACTTCTTTGGCCAGTTTTTAAGGAAACAGAGCATGCAACTTTTTGCATGGTTATGTATACTATGGATTTGCTTCACTTTCTGATACTGGCCGCTACTGAGAGTTTCTGACAGTCAGGAAGCATCTATATAGGCGATATATAGCAATACAGCTTACTGTGATTTGGAACACAGCCAGTGTTTTCCCATTACACATTAGATTGTGCACCGTAACAGCTGACTGCTTCGGTAGTAACGTGATCGAGACGTGTGGCAAAACACAGTCATTTATAACGGCATGAGCGTTTGATTTAAAGAGACCGTCTGAATCGATAGCACACCTCCCATCTTCGGCAACAAACACAGTTACCATTTGATTTACAAAACTAATCTGCTTTGTTTCTCAGCCAGCACTTGTAAGACGGTTACGGCATGAACGTGGCACATTATAGAGGATCTCGTCACATTAATAGTGTGTTAGAAATTAGGCAGGGGCAGGAGAATGGATGTACTTTTAGCGATTGGCTGAAATGCGTGTTTTTGCTCGCACTCACCGTCTGGAAACTAGCAACAGAATTCAATCAGCTTCTGAGAGCGTTGCAGATATTCAGAGCTCTGTTGGAGCCTTGTCCTATAGCTAAAGCCAAAATATACAAAAGAATGAAGGACAGGGGAAAATACAAGAACACTTGAGCAACAGAGCGTAAACAACAACAGTTTCAATAGCCAAGGCCTGGCCGTCTCCCTCATACAACGATTTTACAGTGACAAAAAAACAAATATGAGGAAAAATATAGAAAAGAAAAATGTCTCCTGATTGTCATTATATTTCAGAAAAATATATTTATTTATTTGAAATGAATGGATGAATAAACATATATATTTTAATAACATGTAATATTTTATTATTTATATCTATACAGTATATACTAATAAGTAGCATACATATACTTGATGACACTTTAATTGAATTATATAATATTTGACTATTATTGTAATATATATAAAAGTTGATTTATACATTTAGACTCACATAATACTGTATATACATATCCATATATATAATCCATATGTATTAAAAAATTTATAAGAATTAGCAAAAGCTCTTAATAAAAATGTATTTAAATTACAAAAATAAATAAATAAATCACAAAAATATTTATATTTTGTATAATTTACAATAAAAAATATATATAAATTATATATATATATATATATATATATTTTTTTTTTTTTTTTTTAAACACTAGTTATAATTTGGCTTGACTGTAGTATAACATAAAAAGTCTGCCTTTTTTATTTTTTACAAAATCTTTAAAATGTCATTCCCTCCACTAAATGCTATGAATCATAACCGATATGGGCGCTGTGGTGAAAATTTACATGACATTTCAGTCTACCTCAGACATTGTTAGTGACTAAATTACATAAACTAGTGGGAGTGTCGAGGGAGTTTATTTCCTAAGAGTCAACAGAGCCAAGAGCACCTTTGGCCGAAGAAACAGCCATATATAAATCTGCAGACGCACCGTACTCAGTATTCAGCTCAAGCTGTGCAGCGTTTAGCCTCCTTCCACAGGCCTGCGAAAAAGCATCTTGTTATTGATCCGAGACATGTTCGCTCTCTATTATCTGTCGTCCAATCGGATGGCAGCTGCTCTCTTACGATATTGTCAGTCATAGCTCTGCATACAGTACATTTGTAGGCATGCTTGTGGCGGAGCTGGGAAAATGGATATGGAATAATACCATGAAAGAGCCAACATGGCATGGCAGGGATTTTGACTAGGAGCTCATTAGGAAACATGTTTTCTGGAATAGAGACATGAGCTGATTGCATTTCTCAGTTTAATCTGAAGCATTTGGGTTTTACTGCTCTTCACTTTCTCACTCCTTCTCTTTTGGTGAGAAAAGTTCTGGATGAAAAAGCTAATAAATAAATAAAATACAATACAATAATATATAAATATATATATATGATGTGAATGATATTTCATTATATCTATTTATGTTTAGTACTAAATAAATCTATTTCAAAGATTCACAGAGAAATGTCCACTGAGTGGCACTGAAACACAGGTTCAATTCATGAACTCTGGCATGTATTATTACATTGATATAGGTATGTATTGCTGTGCTTTATTATATTAAATACCCTTGGATTGTTGCTGAAAGTGTTGGAAATATGCCCTACACCAAATCTAACCCTAAACCTACCCGATAGTGTTAACAAATGCAAAACAGTGACATAAAAACTGATGCAGCCGTGTCATTTCAGCTGCCTTTTACACAGTTCTGAACTATTTTGTTGAAGCGTAGTTACACAGGATTGAACCGGAGCTCCTCGTCTCTCATCTCTGTACTCTAAACTTATCTCTGTACTGTAAACTTAGCGTCTATGGAAGCCCATAGCTATGAAGCTGGATATGTGTGATGCTAATGTTCAAAAGCATCAGTTTTCAAATATCCCAGCATTTTAATATATGTTACTCTTCAAGTAATCATGTGAAAATGACTCTTTATTAATGAAAACACTGTAAATTTGTGTGAAAATGAATAAAAGGTTTTACTGTCTCTAGTGAGGTGGTTATTACGACCTATATTTAGGTTTTAAAGGTAAGTGCCACTAAATAATGAGAGTGTTGTATTGCATCTGCGTGTTTTGTTTAAATGCAGTATGTGGACTTTCCACACTGATCTCACTGTGATTAAAGTGTATTTTAGTAGGTGTCATTTGTACGAATGAGCACACTAACCCACCCCTAAACCTACCCGTTACAAAAAGGCAGCAAAATCATGTTTGATAGGGATTCAGTAGCGCATGCATCCTCTGGGTTCAAACCCACGATCACATGATCACGTCTCGTCTTATAACACACCAACCCTGAATCACATGACCAATAAAATAGTACAAAACATTAATATGCAAATGTTCTGTTGCCGATAGGGGTGCAATTGTTGTATACGCTCTGATGGGTCGTATTTCACTGCTATTGTAGAAACCTACGAGCTATACGAGCGGATTTGTTGCCTCAGATACTTGTAAATCTTTCTCCTGAAACAAATACATCTGGTACTACACTACTATTTTTAGAAAATAACATACACACTGTTTTAGAGATGTTTAACTGTAAACAGCATTGTTCTAGCCAAGCTGTCACATAAACCAGGGATTCTGTGAGTTCATTTGCAACTTGTGACACACTATTACTGTGTATAACAGTGTAATCCGCATACATTTGAATATTATTGTTAGGACAGACGGATGGAAGGTCATTGATATACAACGTGAAAAGTAAAGGACCCAAAATACATCCTTGTGGAGCACCAGTGGATATACCTAAAGGTGCATATTTGTAATTCTGTATACTAACTTCGAAATCAATATTGGTGTCGAAATGCACAAACTTCTCAAAAAGTCTGTGACGTTCCCACTTGACGCAAAGGAACCCAGGCCCGCCTCTGACACAGAACGCCAGCTCCAGCCACAGAAACACCCGAATGTGTGTTTGAATGTGTCTTTACTTCATTGTGCAAAGATGGATAAATAAAGGTTACACTAAAGTGTGCTTCCCAAATCCGAAATTTCCAAAGACGTGTTTATGTGTTTGTTGAACTAACCAATCAGCATTATTAACAAATATTTTCTTGTATACAAAAAATCAACAGGACATAAAAAGTTAAAAAGCAAGCTGTAAACTAAGAGAGCTGTGACTATTCCTGCCACTATCTTGAATCCTCTTCAAGGCTAGAGCCATAACTCTTGCCGTCTTCACTCAAAGCGAGAGGTGCATGATGCTGGAGTGAGTCTGAGGTCTCTGGGTGATGGGAGCGTGATGAAAGCGGGCGGCTGGTGAACAGTTGGGTCTCTGGTGCTGTGGGCTAATGCACATCCACCGGGATACCAGACCTCAGGGAGCGCTCCTGCTGCAGGACAATATCAGATACACGTGTGCGCGTGTGTGCTGGAGTGATTCGCTATCTCCTCCTGCTCGTGACCGAGAGATGAGTCTCAGACATGAAAAAACAAACCTGCAGCTGCCCGCGGGTTATGTAAATGAACCGTGACGGCAGACGGGGGTTTCTGTTTTCCCCATGCGTTACTGACCTTGAGGAGCTTAAATATATATATATTTACACTACTAAAGGCAAAAGGCCTTATACTTCAATCTGTACTACAGTAATACCAGCACGGCAGTCATATAGGAAAACAGACTCCGTTCTGTTCTCTGACTGAGGATCTTTATTTGGTTTGAATGTTCAGTAAGATACTACTTCAGTAGCTTTACTCTCTAAAGTCAGCTTATTTGAAGGCAAGCAGCATTATAGTACTATAATAATCATTACCAGTAGGATTAATTTAAAGGTGCCCTAGAATGCATTGAGAGAATATTTGAAATTGTTGTCTGATATGTACATAGAAGGTATGTAGCT
>JAUCMS010000028.1:19719183-19735370 GCA_032357445.1 Enteromius radiatus | reverse complement strand
TCCCTGCCGGACCTGGGACTCGAACCGGCGACCTTTGGGTTACAAGCCCAACTCCCTATCCATTAGGCCACGACCGCAATAAAAGTTTTGCAATAAAAATATAAGGTTGGAGAAAACAACATTTATGCATTTGGCAGATGCTCTAACCAAAAGCAAATTGGAGTTTATTCAAAGACATGCATGCTTTAAGGACAAGTTGCTTTAATGATGCTTAGGATCGTAAATAAGGTTTATTCCCAGAATATATCTGTAACTTGGGGTTGCAAATGTGTTGCAAAAGTAGTAGTGAAATTTTATGTGTGATATCCAAAAAAAAAAAGATTTTTAAAAAGGAGCAAATTAATTATAGGTTATCTACAAATATTTTATAAGGTTGGTGGTAAATACATAGATGCATACATATATGCATGCATAAAACATTTACTGTATTTTTTTGTGTATTCTTTGTGATACTTGGGAGCTTAAATAACTTGTATTTCAATCTTAAAGTTAAGGTGGAAAATGTAAATAAATAAATTAATTAATTAATTAATTAAACAGAAGCCAATTCATTATGGGTGATCTAAAAAATATTATATGGTCGGCAGAAAAAAAATACACTTCTGCATTTGGCACGTTTTTTCATAAAGCAATTTAAAGTTTGTTCAAAGATAAACTGAATGCTTTAATGTTGCTTGGGAACGTAAACAACTTTTATTCCAAGGATATGTCTGTACCTTAAGGGTGCAAATGTGGATTAGGAATAAAAGTAGCAGTGAAATTTTATGAGATGTTAAAAAAAATTAATATTTTAGAGAGACACACACACACACACACATTTATGCATTTGGCAGATGTTTTATCTAAAGCCATAGTTGAATGCTTTGGTGATGCTGTAATTTAAGGTTGCAAATGTGGATTAGCAATAAAAGTGCGTTAGAGCTAATGCTCTCAGGCTGTTGTCAAACTAGTTGATTTCTGGGTCCAAAATGAGTTCCAATTCGCGAATACATCAATATCAATACTATCAGCAGCTGTTAACCAGTTAACAAATCAAGAGAAGATGCCAGTTTGATGTGTCATTAATATTTGTCCCTGGTTTTCTAACATGCACACAATGACATTTACAGTACTGTATCTGCATACAAAGAAATGCAAATATTACAACAGGCATCATTAATACTTGCTTCAGTTAGTCCACATGAACACACTGGGTTCTGACGTCAAACAGACTTGAGTCTGCAGCAAAAGTTCTCGTGTGAAAGCGCCCTTAGATACCCTGCAGGGACTTATTGTGTTGCAGTGTGATTAGTATTCACTGTGAAAACAAAATGTCGAAGCAAAATATGCCCTGCAAGACAAACAGAACAAATGCAATCTCTCTCTCGCTCTTCCCATTTAAAGCAATTAGTCTTAAAAAGACAATTAAAGAGATACCGATTCATGGCTCGTTTTTAGTTTTTAGAACAGAACATCTATGATATTTTGTTAACTTTCTGACTCATCTAGGTCAGTCAAGGCCACATCATTTTAATTCGAGTACGTTAAGCAGCCTCTGTTGTTTCAGGGCATCTGTGATGGGTCAAGGGGAAATGGTGATGCATGTTGCACTTAAGTGTAGGTCACGTGACCTGCTCAAGGGTACAAAACCAGGGCAGAGAACCAGAAATCTTCCAGCTACTAGTGTGCTGCCCACAATCCCACTGTGCCATTGTCGAATACGTCCCGGTAATGTTGAGGAAAGAATGAGCTAATGGAACTAAACACGTTTGGAGAACAGGAACCCCTCTGGCTTTGATGTAGAGACTAATGAGTCTTTTGCATTCTTGAGACATTTGCATAAAAGTGCCATGGTTGGCACCAAGGTACAGCGGTGGTATCAGACATGGTACTTCAGCATAATTGATAAACTTCATTCTGGTTCCTCAAATAAGCTTTCAAGTGAGCAGATCTTACAGGGACCATCTAAAGAGCCTTCTTCAGTGGAAAGATTCCACGCATGTTATTTATGCTATAGAGAACCTTTATTTTTAAGAAGTACACTCAAGGTTCTTTTTTGGAATCTATGGTTCTGCAAAGAACTTTTAACATCCATGGAATCTTTGAATTCCACAAAAGGTTCTTTATAGAAGTAAAAGGTTCTTTAGATTATCAAATTGTTCTAAATGGTTCTTTGGATGTATACTGAAATAGTTTTTTCTTGTTAAACATATTCCAATAATTTTCTTTTTACTTTGTTGGATTTTTTTATTTCTTTTATATGAAAACTGCAGATCGGCAGAGTCTAATTCTGTTAAAAAGACAGATGTGATGTGTCAGGACCTATTTCAGTGACATCTTTAAGGTAATATGATGTGTGATATTCAAAAACAAAGTGTTTCAGTATTTTTAAAGAGAAGCCAATTCTTTATGGGCGCTCTAAAAATATTCCATGAGGTTGAAGGTATAAAAATATATATTTATGCATTTGGCAGATGCTTTTGTTGGCAGCACGAAGTGCTTTTTGTGACCAGCTGACAAAGTTACTCAAGTAAAAATATATTTGGGTTAGTGAGATTTTTCACTTCAAACTTAGATGGATGGATGGATGGAAAACGAAAAAAAATAATCAATGCTGGAAAGGCCAGCAACTGTGAGCGAGTGTAAATTATGTGGTCAGTACATATCAAATTATCAGACGCCTGAATCAATTTCCCTTGTGCAGAACTGCTGAATTGTGAGAAAAAACCATAATGAGTTTCAGACAGATTTTCCCCTGAGCAAACATCATCAGCACTGTTGAGTCTGAGGGAGAACAAACTCTCAGGGTGTCTAGTTTACCCCTCCCACCATCCAAAACACACGCTGACATGAAAATTAAAACATGCTCTTCACTCACACAATGTCCTTCGATGTATCCATTTTGTGAGCTTTGCAGTGTAAAGCATCATTATACACAGTACTCACCTGTATTCTGTCAATTTTCTAAGAAACACAGAAGGAGAAATCTGCATGCGTAAAATAGCTGAACGAAGATTCGTCTAAAAAAGAACAGAATTTTGATGTTTGCATGGGCCGTTCCTTTAATCTCACATTGATCTGTGCATAAACAGCACTGTCGTCAAATAATGAAAATCCATTCTGATTAACAGGCCATTTATGCAAGCTCTAATAGGTGGCTTGCATGCACTGGAGTGCATTTTTGTGCATGCAAGGAGACATTTTACACATTCTCAGTTCTTTATAAGAAATTTGGTGCCTACGTGGAGAAAAAAATCCCCCCACAGGGCAAGAATGATTAAATTTGTGGCCATCATAGTAAAGGGCTCAAAAAGTGAAATCAAACATCATTTCAAAGCAAGTATTCATCCATTCACAGCACACTGAGAGCTATTATTCCCTCCCTGATGCCCCGTGCGTTCTCTGACAGATCAATAATACAACAATAGTACTCCAAACCCATACGAATCACCCAGCGGTGTCTGGTTTTCTTCATCTTTCTGATATTAACCATTTCACCAAGTATGACAGTGTCAGAACGATGAAAAAGATGAGAGTTTGGAAGTAGATGTCAAACGCTGATCACGCAGCACTTTTTCAACAGTTAGTGTCAAAACCGCAGCAACGCTGTGAGATTACCGTCAGGTTCACATAAAGACCATTCACTGGAAATATATTAAGCAATTTACATCATCCATTTCAGAGAGAATTGCACATAGATAATCAGCTTGAACCATACTCATCAAGAATCGTCTGGACATGAATATCGGGCCATCTGCTGGACCTCTAAAGAACAGCCACGAACAACAACAATAAATGTCTTTTCGGCGTAAAAATTACAAAATTATAGGCCTAAATATGATTCATCTTTAAATAATATATTATATTAGCATATAAAAACTACTAATTTTACCATACTAATATATCCACAACAGCATTAATAAATAATCAAAATGAGCCATTATTAATATTAAATTATCATTATTGTTTGCATATTGCACTTCAGCCACTTAAAAGCAAAAATAACCATTATCGGTTTCTGAATATCGGTTGTGCCGATAATGCCACCTGCTGGGCCTAAAGAATATCCACCAATTACAGAACTGTCTGTTCAACATTAATTAATTAATTAATTAATTGTCATATGCTAACACGATAACTATGACTATGCCAAAATAAAATACAGCAGGAACAACAGCAAGAACCAAAACAGCAATAATAAAATATTCATGATAAGTCACTAGTCTCGTGGCTATTTAGTTACTATTAAATGCATATAGGATATTAGACATTTAAAAATAAAAATAACATTATCGGTTTCTGAATATCGGGTCTGCCGATAAATGCTACCTGCTGGTTCTCTAAAGAAATGCTACCAACAACACCACTATCTGTTCAACATTATAAAACTATAAATATACATTTACAATTAATATGAATATGCACTAATAAAAAGACTATGACTAATATAATACCACAACAGCAAGAACCACAACAGCAATAATTAAATATTCATGATGAGTCATCAATCTAATGGTTATTTAGTTAAGAATATATGCATACTGCATATCAGAAATATAAAAATGAAAAATACCCATTATCTGATTATGTATATTGGGGTCCATTGATAAATGCCATCTGCTGGATCTCTAAAATATAGCACCCAGCAATGGCATTACACCCCTATGCAAAACAACTGTTACCATATAATATTATCGCCTAATTAAAAACATCAAAATATAATAATATGGAAACAAATACATTTTATAATTAAATGCATATGTGTAAAAAAATAAATTAATTAAATGAAATAATAAAAAAATAAATATATATATATATATATATATATATATATTAAGGTAATTATGAATATATTAATAGTATAAATAATTAGTATTTTATCATATATAATTATGTTAAACGGCAGTTTTGCATATTGGTTATTATCGGACACCTAAAAAACACATCTGGGAAAAAAAAAGAAAAACAATATTGGGGTCAAAATCTGTAAAGGCATCCACTGACTTTTTACACACAGAGATAGAGACGAGGAAAGCCGTGTTTTTCCCCACAAGTGTTGATATGCAGAACTCGTGTGTTGTGGAGCGCACTTGTCTCTATGATTTGATCACACACGCATACACACACACACACACACACACACACATGATTCATTGGCAGGTAGACCCCCGGAGCCGCATTAGTATTCCACTCCAGGTCCCAGCAAAGAATGAGGCAAGGAACGAGTGAGGAACATGCTCTCTACAGAAGAATGCTTTAAGAATTGCAACTTACCTTTCCACAGCAACGCCAAGAGCAAAGCGAGCGCGTGTCGCAACATTGCGCAGCTCATGTTTTGAGTTGATTGTTTGTTATTTCTCTGTGTCAGTTCTTGCAGCAACAGTCCGTTTTTATCTTCTATGAACGGGAACACGCATAAACCGCAGCTGTCCGTCCGTGCGTCCTATTTCACGAAACGTCCGCAGTCTACAAATCTTCCAAGTGTGTCAGGAGTGCCACAAGACGGGTCGATTTTCCCAAGTGACCCTTTGCAAGGAGACCAAACACAATCTGTTGGCGTTTGGAGTGCCAGAGAATGTATAAATAAATCCTTGCGCGAAAAAACAATTATTGTGTATACCTCCTCAGATTTGTTTTTTCCTTCAATACGAGGGCATCCACAGAAAAAGAGAAAAGCGACAGTTGAGATGGTTTAGTGGGATGTTGTGTGCTCAGTGAATCAGAATCACTGTGCATCGCTTCAGAGCGGAGCACGAAGGAAGCTTCTGATTGACAGCTCAAGGAGAATCCCCTCCGCCAATCAGCGCGCGTCAAGGAAGTGGGCCGGGCACAAAGGAGGAGATTCGACCAATCGTGATCACGGAGGGGCGGAGACTCCAAGAGCGCTATGATAATATAAGGTGATTTATAGCACGCTCAGTGCACTGCAGTGCTGGAGGAAAGGTGTTTGCGTGGACATCCACATTAGTGCTTTATGCTCTCTATGGGGAGTGCTGTTTTGCGTGGGGAAACTTAGCAGAAAAGTGTTTAGAAATAACGCACTTGATTTATTGGCTTATTTATAAAGTAAGCTACATTTTTTGTGCACCCACCTGACTTAATAGCCTAAATAAAATATTAAACTCACAATTTTTGAGGATGAAAACCTTATTAGTTACAAATGCATTTCACTGCTTTGGTTTGAGTGGATGTTATTATTATTATTTGCCATCTCCATTACTTCTAAAATAAAAAAGTAGGCTAATTTATTCAGAAATATTCCTAGTAATGCTTCTCTGAAAATATAATTAAATAGGTCACTGTCATTAATATCACTCTCTGTCCTGTTAGTATTTTGCACAATTCCATTAATTACCAAAAGCCAGTTGCCATCATCCTCCAGGAAGTGACATCATTTTGGAGGGAAAGCACCACCAGCAACTCTACTAATTGGATTTGAACAACTCTGTGATGTTTTGTTGTATCAGTTTTTTTATTTATGCATATTCAAAAAGCCTAACAGGCCCACATTCCAGAACAGTTACTTCATGAAATCCTCCTCTAGGAAGTGATGTAATTTTGGAGGGAAAACACCATTTAAATAATTATTTGATGTTTTGTTGTATTGGTTTGTTTGTTAGTCCACTCTGTCACTATGCAATCACAATTTAATGCATATTCATTTTTTTAATTACAGAGTATATGCATAATCACCCACCTGATTCCTGGTGCTGAACTTGATATACAGTAGTTATGTCTTTGGTTGTAGTTTTGGCACAACTCGCGCCGTTGATGGTAATTTGGTGGGAATATTCACACTGTTCTCTCACAAGGTCAATGGCTCTAGAGAATTGTGCTCTAACAGGGTGTTGACTGTCATCTGTAGATTGATGGCTGCCCTGACTGAAGTGAAGGGATGTCGCAACAGCATTTAAATATCAATATATGAGCTCTGTATGGTACTGAGCTGGAACTGAGCCTTTAAAAGGATATTTCACTTATAAATGTGTTCAAAAAGTCTTCATTTGCTGTCATTTCAAGACCGCTAATAGGAGCATTGCGGCTGACTTGGCCAACTCATTCAAGAGATATGTCTGTGTGGGCTCTAATTTGACCTCTAATGCAAACGTAACTGGTTTATGAGTGTAAAGTGCTTTGAGGTTTACTATGCATAAAAATGTTTTGTAAGTACACTCATTTGGCATCTGTCTGTAAAATCAATTGTGAAACGGTTAGAGATCTTATAAACCTTGCCTTGACTTTGAATCATTTTTGTCCTGATGTGTTGCATTTTTCACATTAATGCCTCAAGAGTTTAATATGAATGCTAGTGTTAAATGACAGCCAAGCACATAGAAAACGTTCTGAGAAGGTTCTCTCAATGTTATGAACAAACGTTCTTCCAGTAACATTATTAGAATGTTCTTTCAGCGTTATCGTTTAGCGTTATCGTTCAGCATTATCATTCAGCATTATCGCTCAGCGTTATCGCTCAGCGTTATCGCTCAGCTCTATCGTTCAGCGTTATCGCTCAGCACTATCGTTCAGCGTTATCGTTCAGCGTTATCGTTCAGCGTTCAGCATTATCGTTCAGCGTTATCGTTCAGCGTTATCGTTCAGCGTTATCGTTCAGCGTTATCGTTCAGCGTTATCGTTCAGCGTTATTGTTCAGCGTTATCGCTCAGCACTATCGTTCAGCTTTATCGTTCAGCGTTATCGTTCAGCATTATCATTCAGCGTTATTGCTCAGCGTTATCGTTCAGCGTTATCATTCAGCGTTATCGCTTAGCGCTATCGTTCAGCATTATAGTTCAACGTTATCATTCAGCGTTATCGCTCAGCACTATCGTTCAGCATTATCGTTCAGCGGTATCGTTCAGCGTTCAGCATTATCGTTCAGCGTTATTGCTCAGCGTTATCGTTTAGCGTTATCGCTCAGCACTATCGTTCAGCATTATCGTTCAGCGTTATCGTTCAGCGTTATCGTTCAGCGTTCAGCATTATCGTTCAGCGTTATTGCTCAGCGTTATCGCTCAGCGTTATCGCTCAGCTCTATCGTTCAGCATTATCGTTCAGCGTTATCGTTCAGCGTTCAGCATTATCGTTCAGCGTTATTGCTCAGTGTTATCGTTCAGCGTTATTGCTCAGCGTTCAGCGTTATCGTTCAGCGTTATCGCTCAGCACTATCGTTCAGGGTTATTGTTCAGCGTTATCGTTCAGCGTTATCATTCAGCGTTATCGTTCAGCGTTATTGCTCAGCGTTCAGTGTTAAATGTAACTACAGTACATGTTTTAAAATGGAATGTTGCCATAACATTAACACACGCATCATCAACACTGGGCATTTACAACATTTTAAAATAACAGTTTTATAACTTAATGGAAACATTAGAAAAACATGCAGCAAATCAAGTTTTCATTCATCTCTAATTGATTTGAATCACCTTGTCTTCTGTTTTACTGTGTATTTGAAGGAGTTTGTGCTTTGTTTGCATTAGACGCTCAGAGAAAGATTTCACCAGAGCAGATGTGGTATAATTTCCATTTGAAGATTGCCATCTGAACGCTGTTGTCCCTCATCCATTCAGAGCTCTTTGTGACAGCCCGAGACCTTTTCAAATGCAATCACGTTTTTCGATAAGTCTCAAGATTTTTCGCCGGCGCTACTCTTACAGTCTCTGCGACCTGCTTTGGTTTATCATTGTCATTTTTCTGTTCAAATTCGCTCACGCCCACACGACTCCTCCAAGAGCAGCATCATCACAACAACAGCACACACTGGTGATATTGCCCTGGCTCAGACTGCTCATATATCTGCAGAAAGATGTCCATTATCAATGGCAGCTGCTCGGCGGGCACATACAGGTCTGGGATAATGTAACCTGGATGCTAGTCAGTTTGTGATTTTTTTATATTTTGCTGTGACTTTAATGACTGAATGAAGCCCTCCAAAAACAGGAGAATTATTTTTTATTATTATTACTTTTTTTGTTGTTTTGTTAATTTTTTTATTTAGCTATTGATTGCTCTTCATTCTCTGCATGGATACAGCAACGGCAAACATCCAAACAGACGCCACTGCTGGATGCTACTGTACCTTGGGTCCATCCTCTCAGCCAACAGGGACATCCTACCAGATGTAAGATCGCGTGTTAACGCTGCCTGGCTGAAATGGCGCCAAGTCAGTGGTCCGCCCGGTAATCCTATACGGAGCAGAATGCTGGCCAGTGACCACCAAGCATGAGCAGGCCCTACACATGATGGAAATGCGCATGCTTCGATGGACGCTAGGAGTAACCCGATGGGACCAGATCATGAACAAAGACATCAGGAGAATAATATGTGTGGCACCCATCACAGAGATGATGCGAGAAGCGTGCCTACCATGGTATGGCCATGTTATTCAGAGTAGTGAGGAATCTGTGGGAAGAAGAGCGCTACGCCTCAGCCCGAACGACAGGTGACCACACGGACGCGGATCAAAGAAGATATGAATATAGTTATAAATGGCAAGTTATACCTGAAATTACAACAATGTTTGAAAAAATTTATTTTCTTATATTTGCCCGTCTCTCTGAATTTCTTGATTCATAACGGGCCAAGTGATTTTCTAGTTGTGCTTCTTTCATGTCTCTCATATCTCTTTCTTCTAACATAATGAAATCATTTCAAACTCAAATCAATATTTCATGTCCATATGTTTATGCATTTGGTAAGCAGCTGTGTAATATGTAGGATAATTTACAGGCGGTCAGTCATCATCATAAAACAAACCTTCAGGGTCCTGATCGTGTACTGTCAGGCTCTATTTAGTAAGAAAAATGACATCAAACAAAACAAATCCTTCAAAACGTTTTACATTTAAACCATCGCTTCTGGACAAAATAAGAGTCCATAATAACTCCTCCAGTGAAAAAGTCCATCTCCTGTTGTCTCTCAGATCATAATCCACACCCAAAGCTGTTTTCTCTGTGTTTGATCTGTGCAGATTTCCCTCCAGATTCAGACCAGATGACTTTTTCACTGGACAAAACAGTATTGGATTTGTTTCTTGCAAACACACACCTTTTCACGAGTTCACACGTCCTCATAATGCGAATGTGGTAATAATCATAATAGCGTGTTTGGCTTGCGAATGCATCTGAGTGGGCGATTCAGATAAGGTTGATTGAGGAAAAGCGGAGCCAGCCGTGGTCGATTATTCGTACGTGCTTCTCACGAAATTTGTTTATCTACATCACTTATCGCCTCAAGATGTTAACTGATGGACTGGAGTGTTTTTATTCTTATGCTGACGGCACCCATTCACCACAGAGCATCTGTAACTGATGCTAGAGGTCATGGCCTTTAGTCTCCTGGTTAGAGCGCCCACCTCCCATGCCGTCGATCTGGGTTCGAGACCCGCTCGGAGTGAGTACGAGTTGTGGTGGAAGCGGACCCAGGGGTGTGACATTGGTGCCGTGACCCGGATGGGGGTGAGTGTAACAGAGGCCTCCACAATAAAAATATACAAGGGTTTACAAATTAAACCTGTGTTTTAGCGCCATGCAGCGAGGTACGTAAAAACGGCGTTGCACAAAAAGTGCACAGAGGTACATATTATTATGAGACCAGGTTGAATTTTCATTTGTGGGTGAACTGTCTCTTTAACGCCGCACGTCTCTGCTCATGCCTCTGAAAGGTCTGAGCAGTAGTAATAGGTTTTGCTCAGCAAGAGCAGCATCGGAGGGAACATCACTCGCTGTGTCTGGTTAGATGGCATAGCTGTAGTGGTCGTATAGTTGCCATGAGTGACTGGATGCTTGAGCGAGAGCCCTGGCTTTGAGACAGAGGTCAGCTTCATCAGCACTGGACCAGCCACATTCAGTTCAGTATTTTTAACACTTTAATGATAATTGACTTGCAGTGCCTTTCTTAAGTCTTGTCAAAGCACTATTAAACATTTAAAATGATTGCTTGTTCGCCCTGGAAGTGATACAGTGCAGGTATGCTGGAGGTTTTTCCATGACAAAGGGCAGTTCCTGCTGAAAACAGTGTTTTCGTTAAAGGCCAAGAGCTTTATAGATAATGTCTAAGATACTATTTTTATTTATTTATTTCAAGGTTTCTTGTGTTTATTATGTTTGAAAACCTGATCTTACCTTGTCACATCACAGAATTATTAAATACAGTAATTGGCATTAAATAAAATTAATAACCTACCTGACTTGAGGGTCTAAATGCGTCCTCTCTGTGATGTCACTTCCTTTTTTGGATGAATAGAATTTTTTTTTTTTTAATGGCTTTATCATTTTTATTTTTTGTTTTACTTTTTGTTTGACAGTGTTTATTATATTATATTATTAACAACAACGATAATAATAATAAATGACAAATATTTCAGCTATTAAAAAGATAATAAACATTGTATTCCATTATATTTTTTTATATATTAGGCTATATGAAAATAATAAAATAATAAGTATTAAGTAGTGATGTCAAACAATTAATCGCAATTAATCATATCTAAAATAAAAGTTTTTGTGTTACATAAAATATCTGTGTGTACTGTGTATATTTATTAAATTTGATGATTATGAAAGTCATAATATATACATTATATGAATATAAATATATACATTTTTCAAATGTGATTAATTATAATTATTATTAATTTAATTTAATTAAGAATTATATATTAATTATAAGAATTATATTTTATTTTAATAATAAACAATCATGTAAACATTATCATATGTATTTATTGTTTTACATATTATCTTGTTGTAATATAATATAATATAATATAATATAAATAATAAAATGTATAAAAAAATACTAAAAGTGATTGATTGATTGAAATGTTATACAAATCATTTACTCATAATAAATGATCATTAAAGATTTTCAGCCTTTATAAATAAACAATATAACTATTAATGTTGTATTTTAATATATTATTTCATATTATTTATTTTATTATTACAAATTATTATTATTATTATTATTAAAGCTACATTTCGAATTTCCGCATTTTATTGAGACCTTTCTTTTTTTCATTAAAAAAATCTCTGGACAGCCACACCACATTTTTTGCTTAAAAAAAATGCCGAAATGAATTTTAATGAAGGTACAGAAGAAGTCATGGTCTGTATGAATTGCATTTGTGTTTTGAATAACTTAATACGTACAGACACCAAAATGTGCGTCACGTCACTGACCCACCTGCTATTCCTGCCGAAATTCAATTACTGATGCAATTTTCAGATAATTATCATTTGAATTATTTTTCGCCAATGTGAATGTGATAGGGCCATTAAGTCTGACAGCACTGCAGGATCACCGGGCAACATCCCGCGCTCCGGAGACGTTCCTCAGCACAAGCATCCTCGGGAATGCTGGAAAGGTTGCGCTTCGGGCCAAGTTTGCTCAGAAGTGTGTGACTCTGCCAATAAGAGTTTGTGGCAGTGCCACAGAGAGAGGAGGACTTTCCAGGCTATTTAGTATGGAAATGTATGGAGATGGCACAACTGCTCTCTCCTCTCGCTGCGTTCACACAGGCCTTAAGCTTTCCTCATTAATTGGCATGACACAAGCAGCACACATTCACTTGTAATCACCGTCCCTTAGAGAGGCCCAGAGAGAGAGGGACATGGAAGAAAGAAGGACAGAAAGACAGTTTTATAAATAAAAATTAATCTCAGAGAAAAGGAAGCTGCTTTTAATCACAACTTGCAAATAATGCAATATCTCAGTTTCAGCTAAAACTGTCCTACACTGAAAAATAAATATAATAATAATAAAATATTACTGTTGTATGGCTGATTGTTTATCTACATGTGAAAATGATACAAATTTGATTTAAAAATATATAATTTTTAAAGAATTTAATCTTTACAATGAGATTGAGAAAAATGATATTATATATATATATATATATTTATAGGAGCAGTCTTTTTTTAATAAAATGAAAAAGAAATGGTGTAAGATTTGCTTTAAAACAATACACATACTTTACAATCAAAGCTATTTTTGAAGAAGCTTTTTTAATGAGCCTGATATAAAAATGGCTGAAAATAATTTATTCTTAAAGTTACTTTTTCTAAGAGTTTCAGGCTTTTGAGACCAAATTTGTGTAGGATTTACTCTAAAACAATAATAATAATTATTATTATTTTTCCTGACAATTCCATCTTTTAACCAGTCAAAAATAAAATGGTGAAGGATTTACTTTTAAAAATATAAAACGTTTATTATTAAGGGTACATAAAAAAATCAGCTTTTAATAAATCTGAAACAAAATTAAGGTTGAATTTACTTTGATAGAAAAATAATTTAATATTAAAACTATTTTTTTCTTAGAATTTCAGCTGTTTATTGACACTGAAAAAAATGATATAACTATTTTCACTCAGAAATTTGGCAATGGCTATTTCATAAAGAAATAGCAAGTAACACTGAATTAAATGTGAAATTTTGAAGTAGAGAGCCTAGAGTTTTATTTTATCCTAAACCACCTTCATCTGTTTTATTTAAAAGAAAAAAAGATTTAACAGCTTCGAACTAAAACACGCCACTCAGCTTGAAATGCTCTTCTAAATAAACTTCAGCCAGTATTTGTCATTGGCATATAAATGTTGCTCATGCACTAATGCATGTGACGTCGCAAAATGCAGCATGAAATGTCTTTGTGATTCAAAATTTTGACTTCTAAAAAGTTGCATGCTTTTGTAGATCAGTAGCTTCAAAAGATCAAAGACCATTTGATATGAACAGAGTGCACTCAAAATGTGCATCACAAGCGTTTCTCCGTTTTGTCATTTACGTTGAACCTCAGTGGCCAACAGTGCAAAATCCCTCATTGAAGGTCTGCAAATGTTGTGGCAGGGGTCCTTTATATAAAAGCCTGCATGAATAGGTCATCGGTAACAACTCTCCATTCTGCTTTAAGAAAGAAAGCCAGAGAGAGAGAGAGAGCCTGGCATTGCCCAATGAGGGATGGCAGATACCCCTGAGAATGAAGGGCCCGGTGGGGGGCTGCAGATGGAAGAGGCAGGAAAAAAAGTGGACGTTAAAGAAAACCTTGAGTCTCTCTTTGCATCACCCATAATAGTCAATAGAAAAACACGAAAGCGAGCATCCAGGCAGAGTCGGCAGCTTATGGGAAATGATAGAAATTCTGACCACAGAGCTGTTTTTGAAATGTGGAGCCTTCATTTTTCTTAAACGAAGAGTGTGAAGAAAACAACCCACGGCTGTAAAAGAACAGAGGGGGTGTTTACTACACAGAGGAGTAATTTATTCACCGTTAATCTGCTTCATTTTCAAGGTTTGCACCATTTGTATAGTGTTAGCGCTTCCGCAATTGAATACGCTGTACTTTGTGATCACAATTGCCTTTGTTGACTTTTCTAACGCAACGTTTCATGCCCGTAAATCACCTTGAAATTGAAACACTGAAAGCCAATCCACAAAAAAGCCCACAGGCTGCTGGTTTGAAGTCAGCATTAAATCGCAACTGACCCTATTTACATTCTTAATACACATGCTTGGTGCTGTTGACCATCAGTCGTTGGTAAAAAAATAAATAAATCAAAGAAAAATAAAAGGTAAACAATGTTTTAACTTTGGTTAAAAAATAAATGCAATTTTTTAAAAAAATCATATTTGTATATAATAAATTAATAATATCCATTTTCTTTTTTAAAACAATATTTTTACTAACTATAAATTAGTTACTTGAAATAAAATAAACATAAATAGTATTTTTTTGGAAAATTAAAATGTAAAATATAAAATTGTAATAATCTAAAAAATTGTTTAAATAGATCAAAATATTAATAATGTATGTATAATTATAATGTGTGTCTGATATACTTTTTATTATTATATTGTCCTGTTAAATATTGTGTAATAATATCTATAATTCTATATGTTTTATAAGTGTAATTCTGTTGACATCAGTGGTTAAAACCTTTTAGCTACATCAAGATCAAGGATAAGAAAGTCTGAGCATGTCTTCTGGTTAAACTCAACAGCTCTGAATATAAATGATTATTTTAGGCTTGGCAAGGATGTGGTTTTGAACAGATTTCAGACAAAAAATCCATAGTTTACCTTTAACTAAACTTACTGTTAACCAATTTAAACATTAACTTTGGCAGGGAACTGCAGAGGGAGGGAATATCTGTGGGTCTCAAGCTTCAAATAGCAAAAAATAAACTGCATTTATTCCTTTTTTTTATCCTGCTGCTGTTTATCAATGCTTCATTTAAATTTCTTAACCTGCAAAGGAGAGTGTACTTAATTTTGTTTCTCCCCCAAGGGTAGCGTAAATTATTGATATTAAATATGTGATGAAACAGCCGTTGGAGATTCACCTTTTAAGACGGAAAGTTCAAAACATACAGCCCAGAGTAAGAAGCCTTGAAGACGGATCAAAGCCTGAGCTGTAATAGATGTTGAAATTTAATCATGTCTTTAGCTGTCTCTCTCTCTCTCGGTCTCTCGCTGTCTCTCTGCCTCGTTTTGTTGTCTTTACCTCTCTTTTTTTATCTACTGTCTGTTCAAACACTTAAGTGGACACCAGAGATGCATCTTTGGCTCTCTGTCTTGCGTGCATCGTCAGGTAAGTTGCATTTGTCATTTTGATGATGCACCTCAGAGGGTGCACTGTTTCAACATATGGCACGCTTACTTGCATAATTTGAGAAAATACTGGAAGCCGTTCAAAATGAGATGAGCCTGATGAAATGTGCTGACATGCCTCCCTGTTATCCGCTACAGAGCAACATCCCGCCTAAACCTCTGCGCTGGCTAATCAATGACGCCATATTGATTCTAGCTCGGACATTAGATAGCCGCGTGGCAGCCATTCAAATGAATCTGGACACTGGAATGTCCACTTGTATCCAGGCGAACAGGGAACGTTCACAAAACATTCTGACAACATTCTCTCAAAAAACTAAATCATTCTATCAGTAATTATAATATAATGTTCATTCAAAGATATCTGGTATTTAATAATGTTCTAAAAATGTTAGCACGAAAACATTATTTATGCATTATTACAATTAGTTACAAAAATAATGTTTGGAAATGTAAACTGATATATTCTGATATATAAACTGACCATTTTCTGGTGACATTTGCACAGTACTGTATATATATATATATATATATATTAGTGCTGGGCAATGATTAATCACGATTAATCGCATCCAAAATAAAAGTTTTTCTTTACATAATAT
>JAUCMS010000028.1:19696452-19716812 GCA_032357445.1 Enteromius radiatus | reverse complement strand
CACTAGCAACTACCCACAATTACATCCCTAGTGAGTACCCATAAAAGCCTAGCAACTGTAAAGCAACTTTTAGGCAGCCACCCACACCCAAACAAATGCTTTACAACAAACTACCAACCACCACAACTACACTGATGTGCAGTGATGTTCTGACAACCACCCTACGAACATCCGGGAACCGCCCTGACAATCACCCACAAAACACTAGCAACAATCCACAACTACACCCCTGGCAAGCCTAGCAACAGCATACAGTAGCAACACTCCGGCAACAATCCACAACACCCTAACAATTGCTTAGCAACAAACTAGCAACCACCACAACTATAAGAATGTATAGCAACACCCAAAAATTGACCTACAATACACTACCAACTGCATAACAACACCCTGGCAACCACCCACAACACCCTACAAACTGCATAGCAACACCCTGGCAACTGCCCTGACAATCACACATGGAACATTTTGCATAACACAACACTTTACCAACTGCATAGCAACACACCAGCAACTACCCACACCCCTGGCAACCCCCTTAAAAGCCTAGCAACTGCATAACAACAAGCCAACAACCATGAAAACTACATAGATGTATATCAAAGCCACCCACAGCACCCAACAAACTGCATTGTTACTCCCTGCAACCACCCACAACATCCTAGCAACCCCCGTGCAAACACCCCTAACTTCCTAGAAACTGCATAGCGACGTTCTAGCAGCCATCCACAACAACACAGCAACTACATAGCAACACCCTTGCAACTACCATGGCCACCACCCACAACACCCTACAAACTGCATAGCAACACCCTGGCAACCAGCGACATCACTCCATTTCCACAGTCATTTTTTGCACACGCAGCAGCATTCACACATTCTTCAGAAAATGTAAGAATCTAATTTGTTCTGCATTATTTCTGCATTTGTAAATGTCATGCAGATCTCAGTTGGGTGAAAAACAGCTTTTGAACAGGACAGACTCGGAAACTGTTGCTTTATTGCAGAACAGCAAATTGTTTAAAAAAGTGCTGTTTGTTTAATGGCTTTGCAGCCGCTCGTGTTTATCTCTTGCTCTTTCTCTTTCTCTCTCTCAGTCTTACTCTTAGCCACACCGTGTTATTGATTTCGTCTGTCATTTACCATACAACTCAAAGTCTTCACAATTTTCTTGCTTCCTACACAACATGCTCGTTCTCTCTCATGCAGCCCTCCAGATATTGCTTTCCTTTGTTACAGTCCCAAATCAATCGTGCTTATTTTGGCCTGAATTGATTGTGCCATTTCGTATTGTAAACGCTGCTGTCTTCACCACGCCTACATTCATCTCTATTCCTTTCATCTGTCACTTCCTTTTTCCTCTTCTAACTCATTTAGAGCATGCTGCCACACAAGTGCAAAAACAAAGAGCCCAGAATTTAGGTACGCCATCTTAGTGTTTCAGTGCCACTGAAAATGGAATAGACAGAAACTTTTGAGGTGACTGCTGCACATGATACATGAGACATGCAATTTAAAGGCAAGCATCTTGCAATAACTATAAGAAATGTCAAAGAAAGACATTTTTATGTGTGTTTCCAGGCAAAAAAAAATTGTGGGAACTTTGTTTTGAAATGTTGAATTGTGCAGTTTTCTTGTTAATTATAAGATTATAACGTTACAAAACATTTCTTACAACATTCTACCCACCTTATTTTCACCCAAAATATAACATAATATTAAAATGAATTTTTTAATTCTAAAAAGTTATAATGTCACTATTAGAACCCCATTTAAAGGTTACAAAAATGTTTTTTACGAAATTCTATTTACTTTTATTTATTCAAAATATAACATTATTGGAACAAGTTTTTTTTTTTTTTTTAATTCTAGGACGTTATAATGTCAGGGTTTTTTTGCATTGATTAAAGAATTAATGGTTACAAAAAGAGATATTCTTTATAAAAGTTATGACTTGCCCACACCCCCCTAAAACGACTCGTTTAAACACGCCCCCACTTTTCTACATCACTGTGAGTGTTTATTTTCTTAACACAACCCAAATGTGATCTGGCTATTTTTTTAGAACAATGAGCTTTGTACAAATTAACCTGTTTCAGGAGGCGGGGCTTAAAGGAGAAACAATAATATAAAGTATGTGGAAAATAATGTGTTTTTTGAACGTTAAACCACATAAACACATTGCAATACACCAAATACACAAAATAATGATATTTTAACAACATCATATGACCATCTACTATCTTTCCTTACCCAAAATGTAATGTTTTTTTAATGTCTCTTTTTAATACTCTAAAACATAAAATGGTGCCGTTTTCTTAGCATATTTAAAACATTACTTAATGTTGTTGTTGTGATTACAACATTATTTAAAGGTTACAAAAACATCAAGTACAAATAACATCATCACATGATTTTGAGATTGGTGTTCGAAGAATGTTTTCTCTCATGCGCTATGAGAATAAAGTTGTAAAAATGTTCCATAAACATTACTTTTAGAGCATTCCGTCCAAACAAACAAAAAACCATTCCCTGTTAGCTGGGTTTGCATTAATTTGCTGACTATTTGGACTTGTCTGTGCAGCCCTTGGTTCAAATGAAGATAGAAAAAGTCATATCGAGGCACATTTTATCATACAGAATGCAACAGAGTGATATGCATTTAAAAAGCCATCACAGGACACCACTGATACCATCTCAATGTGTTCCTGTCCAACCACATGCCACATTTCTGCCTGAAGAAGCACTTGCGATGTCTGGCTTGGATTCATCTGTAAATGCGGTCCATTACTCTCCAACTCTATGACTGTCCTAGAGCTGTTTAGTAAGTGGCCACTGGATTCTCACAGGTTGAGGTAAGGAAATATCTCTCAGCTTAAGGAGGTTCTGGCGGGTTTGCCATCTGATTGATGGCTTCCTGAGACAGATCTGATAAACCGACCGGGGCACTATATGAGCAAAGATGAAATTTCAACCAGTCAAAGCTCAGAATGCTGAAGTGTAATAGAGCACAACAGTGACGGCCCACTTTTTTTTTCAGTGGCCTTGGTTCTGCATGTATTTTTCTCATTGATTTTCTCTGTAGGGATTTCACAAAAAAATCTTCAATAGAGTTCTAAGCCTAACCAACACAACTCACAAACAAGCTCTGAGATGAATCGCAACATTACAAACTTTGATTTCACACAGCCACAAAGCACTGTGAACGACAGCGTCAAATCAGACATGGCCGAAATACAATTAAGTCATTAAATTGTTGCTTTAGGGCATTATTGTATAATTATCATTATTATTTATTTATTTATTTGCAAAAATAAATTATTTTATATATTACTACATTATTGCTATAATATATTAGGATTAATTGATTTACATAAAAAAGAAAGGATATTTGAATATAAAATAAATATGTATAGAAAATGTTTCATATTGACAATAATGGCTCAGAGTAAATAATTGTATTTTGTTTTTAATGTTTTTATGTATGTGTGTACATAGAGAGAAATAATATATACATATATATATATATATATAAATTTTTTCCAAAATGTTAATTTATTATTTTTTTTTATTGAAGGATCATAAAATGTACAGTGTTATTTTTGGCTGTACAAAGTCTAAATGACTATAGTAATAAATGCATGCAAAATATTGATAATTCTTGAATAACAATATTTGTAAAAAACAAAAAAAAAAAAAAAAAGAGGAATCATAAAATTTACATTGTTATTATTACTTTTGACTGGGATGAGAGTTTTTTTTTATATCTTATAAGTAATTTATCTTACAATATTTATTTAAATCTATTAATTTTATTTAAATCATATTTTATTTTTAAATGTTATTTATTTTATTTTATTTATTTATTATTATTATTATTTTGCAATTCAGAAGCTAAAAAATAGTTATGTTTCCAAGAACACAAAGTATGAACATGATGTTATGTTTATAGGACAATATCCTTTGCTTCAATGTCAAGTCTATTAAGAAATGCTTTCGGGAGAACTGAACCTCACTTCAGGCTTCAGTATGACTGGATTAACACATTCAGCACCTCGTGTCATCTGATGTCAATTTTACACCTCACACTCCATCTCCGTGTCCATCTCTGCTCATGAACACAGGTGTGTGTGTGTGTGTGTGTGAAGTAAACTGACACTGACAGGTTCCTGAGCACTGCACTGAGATTCAAGTTAACAGCACCTATCATTGTTGCATCTGCAGAAAGGGACTGAAGCATGTACTTGCCGTCTGCTGTGCTAGAGACAAGAGACTGTCAGCTCCTGTCCAGATATGCACTCAACATCAACTTATGAGATCGCTGAACAAGGATGAATGTTCAGTCTGAGCTTTTGCAGCAGTCTGTCATAGGAAACCCAAGATCATCAACACTACAATGGCAGTAAGTCATATTTCCATGATAGAAAATGCAGATTGTGTGCTTTTTGAACATCAGATCTTTTATCAGTTATTAGGTGAGTAGTAACAGGGAACATTCTCAGAACGTTTCTCAAATGTTCTTCCAGTAACGATAATTCTTCTAAAGTTTTCTGGTCTCTAATAACATTGTCACAAGATTAGTAAAAAAAAAAACAACAACATTGTATACATGAATGTGTAGTGTTTTTAAAACGTCACTGATTATTTTAATATGTTTCAAAGACCATTCATAAAAGTAAGATTATTATAATGTTTTCCAAATTAATTGAACATTTCCTTTATGTTTACTTTATCATTTACATAACCAAGACAAAAATTGGGAACTGCATAGCAATACCAACCACCCAAAACAGCCTAGAAGCTATACAGCAACACTTTGGCAATCACACACAGCAGCTTCCACCAATAACACTCTAGCAACTGCATACTGTACAATGCACCAGCAACTTTCCACAACACCCTAGCAACGCCCTGATAGCCATTCATACACTCTAGACACTGCAACAACCAACCACAACAACTCACACCCAACCAAAGCCCGGTAACCACCTACAATACCCTAGAAACTGCATAGCAATGTCCTGGCAACCAACTAAAACACCCTAGCAACTACATAGCAACACCCTGACAACCACCCACAGCACCCTAGAAACTGCATAGTAACCCACACCCAACCAAAGCCTGGTAACCGTCCACAACACCCTAGAAACTGCATAGCAATGTCCTGACAACCAATTGAAACACCCTAGCAACTGCATAGCAACACCCTGACAACCACCCACAGCACCTTACCAACTGCATAGCAACACACCATTAACCAGTGCTCTAATAACTACAGACAACTCCCTAGAAACTCCATAGCAATGCCTTGGCAACCACAGCAACAAATATAGCAGCAACAAACCACAACATCTTAGAAACTGCATAGCAACACCCTGGCAACCACATAGTAACATAGCAGCAACCGACCATAACACCCTATCAACTGCATAGTGACACACCACCAATCAGCTCTCTGGTAACCACCCACAACATGCTAGAATCTTCATAGCAACACCCTGGCAACCACACAGCAATGCCATCACAACACAGCAGCATCCAGCCACAACATCCCAGCAACTGCATAGCAACACACACCCAACCAAAGCCCGGTAACCACCCATAACACCTTAGAAACTGCATAGCAATGCCCTGACAATCAACCAAAACAACCTAGCAACTGCATAGCAACACCCTGACAACCACCTACAGCACCCTAGAAATTGCATAGTAACACACACCCAACCAAAGCTTGGTATCCACCCACAACAGCCTAGAAACTGCATAGCAATGTCCTGGGAACCAACTAAAACACCCTAGCAACTACATAGCAACACCCTGACAACCACCCACAGCACCCTAGCAACTGCATAGCAACATCGTTAACCAGTGCTAACTACTCACAACTCCCTAGACACTCCATAGCAATGCCTTGGCAACCACAGCAACAAACATAGCAGCAACAAACCACAACATCCTAGAAACTGCATAGCAACACCCTGGCCACCGCATAGTAACACAGTAGCAATAACCACTCACAACATTCCAGTTTGTCAATCGAAAAAATTTAAAATATGCCCAATGGAAGAACCACCCAAAGTCCGGTAACCACCCACAACAATCTAGAAACTGCATTGCAATGCCCTGACAATCAACCAAAACACCCTAGCAACTCCATAGCAACACCCTGGCAACCACATAGCAACACAGCAGCAACCAATGCTCTGACAACAACCCACAATACCCTGGCTATTACAAAGCAACACCCTGGCAACCGCATAGTAACACAGCAGCAATAACCACTCACAGCCTTCCAACCTTGTCAGTCGCTTTGCCAAATGTTTTTAAGTCTAGGAAAGTGAGTATATTCATTTGCCTATTGACAAAACATTTTCTGATGCTATTGTTTTTTCACGGTCTTGGGTAAAATTGAGGACTCTACTAATAAATGACAGAGACAACGACAGCAAAGACAATGTGAAACAAACACAAGAATGACCCCTGAAATCGAACACGTAATCAGGGGAATTAATTTTTGAGAATGGGACAAAAATCAATGGTCAGATGATGAAGTAAACATGAAATCTCTGTCTGTCAGAATAATATATGCTCTCTGACATTCACCAGGAAGGTTTGCTTTCCTCCATTATTAATGCTGCATTCAGAGATTTAGAAAATATTTTTCTCAGTTTTTTTCCCCTCGCCAAGGCCACCCAAACAGCACAGCGTATCTCTGGAAAAACACTATGTGCTGAAAGTGATGGACGAGTGCATTCAGCAAGGATAGTCAAAGAATCTCTGCTGTTTCTGGGGCTGGAGTCTTTCTCGTCCAAAACCCCTTCATTATTCAGGAGAACAGCTGATGTGTCGATTTCAGAGTGAGCTTTTCTGTTTAATCTACATATTATTTCCAGTTTAATAGAAACTTTCTGGCTTCTCCCCTATGAGTTTTAATCTAAACAAAACGGTCCCTGTCAAACAGGTTTATCGTAACTGTGCCTCGTTCAAAAGACTGGGTAATGAAAAAGAAAAAAATGAATTTAATCTTGATATTTTTGAGACTTTCATTGATATTCGATACAAATCTCCATATTTATGTACAGCATTTGCACTGCAACATCTTAAAAAGCTGTTTGTTCGGCCAAATGAACCATTATTTTGAGTGAACAGGCACCGCAGCCAAGCAGCTCCTGAATGTTTAAAAGCTAAAACCCAATAATCTAGTTTAAAAAGAATCAAAGTCTGTTTTCCCCTAAATAAACACAGAGAAGAATATTTAATCATTATCATTATTAATACGGAAAAATGTCACTACAGAAAGCAATCTGAATCACTGAAACGAATAATAACGTTGTTTAAAGGAAATCACTCATGAATTCATCCAAAAAAGAAAATATACTTCCCCTCAGGCCATCAAAGACATAGATGAGTTTGTTTCTTAATCAGAACTGATTTAGCATTGCAAGACTTTCCATTGGGTGACGTCAAAATGAGATTCCAAACAGCTGACAAAAACATCACAATAATCCACACCACTCCAGTCCATCAGTTAACATCTTGAGTGTTTATAAAAACCATATCCACTATTAAGATGTTTTTTAATATAGTAACGCTTCCTCCAGTGAAAAGGTCTCTCAATCATGTCAACATCCACCCACATATTTATATATAGCTTGTAAACGGTGCTTGATCTGTGCATATTTCTCCATCATTTCACCAGAGAAAGCAATATATAGATAAAGGACTTGTTTTTAGACAAACATGCAGCTTTTCACTTCACAAGATGTTAACTGGAGTGGTGTGAATTACTTGTGATATATTGTGAGGTGTTTATCAGCTGTTTGGAGTCTTATTTTGACGGCACCCATTCACTGCAATGAATCAAGCGTTGCTAAATTTCTCCAAACCAGTTCTGATGAAGAAACAAACTTGGGTGAATTCATTATCTGACGGCACCCATCTGCAGAGCATCCACTGATGAGCAAGTGATGCACTTTTTCACAGAAATGAAGACAACTGAGCATTTACAGAGAAGTTGCTCCTGTTTTTTCGAAGGTAAATGGTGCCTTCGAGTATGAAAGCCTATTGCATGACTAGTTACGTTGGGAGGTGCGAAACAGGTTCAATTTATCTATTGATTTGTCCTCTTTCCCTTTCACCCCTCCATTTGCTCGTCTCGTCCCTGTTAATCTCCTAACAGACGTGTTCGGCTGGCCATTAATTAAACACGTCCCGGCCGCTTCACAGTTCCATCAAGGGCTGCTGGTCAATGCTCTCCTAATCGAACTCTTTAGTGCTGATGCAGGACTGGCCTACAGCATCTGGACTGCCAATCAATGCTGTGCCATCTTCTCTCACCATCTTTTGAAGTTTCAATCTGTGTCCCTCAGTCAGTTTATCTCACTCTACCTCTCTCTCCTCTTGGTAATGGTTCATTTGTTAATCTGCATCAAACGGCAGATAACACCCTGAAAAAAAAGAAAAAAAAAAATCTGTATTTGTGTCCAGCTTTCCAGTACAAATATATAATCATCCATGGAAAGATAAATTTAATTGAGAAGCAAAATTGTGTAATAATGTATCTCGAATAAAGTTTATTTTTTCTTAGCCCATTAGCAAAAAGTTTTTCCTTGATAAATCTAACAATATATTGCTTTAGAAAATCGCAGTAAATCAAGAAAGGGTTCAGGCATGTTATATACTGACAAACTATTGATAAAGTGCTGAGTTTGGTTTATGCATAAATAAATAAATAAAAAGCTTCAGGCGTGATTTCAATGCAGAATAAAATGAAATTGACAAATCAATTCTGATTTATTTATATCATTATTTACACTTTTCCTACTTTATCTGCAACTCTTTTTTTTTTGCTTTAAATATAAATCTAATAATGAATGAGGGGGGAAAACACTAGTTTGCAACAGGGCATTAAGATGTATTTTCAATGCAAAAAATAAATTAAGAAAAATTTCTTATGAATATATTGTTTATGAATATTACCCTGTTGGCAAAAAACTTTTTTCTTGCTTTCAGATGAATAATTGAGAAGCAAAACTGTACAGAAATGTATTTTTTGAGTAAAAATATATATATTTTGCCAAGAAAGATTGAAAATAAGAACAGCTTCATCTAAATTTCTTTTTTACCACATTTACCTCCGGTTTCACAGCCTAGTCCTAGACTTGACTGTAAGTCTAAACTCTTTTTAACTGAACTAAACTTGCACTGGCTGATCTTAAAATATATCAGTGCCTTTGTTTAGCCTTAAGATCCACACAAGTAATGTTTTTTCTAAGGTATGTTTACTTAAATGTCCTAATTGAACTATGGCTTAGTGCTAAACCCTTTCTGTGAAACTGGGCCGTAGTGTCTGGTTGAATAAGTGACCTCACCGTTTGTGGTGAGGTCACTTATTCACTTCTGAACCAAACTTGTTTTAAGAACGTTAAACACGAAAAAGAATACAAAGCTGGACAACGAATATGTAATTTTGAGATGTTCAGAAATCACCGGCAGTGCTTTGAAAGGTCAGCAGCAAATGTGGCGATAAGCCGAAACAGTTTAAATTTGAATAACACTTGACCGAGAGTTCAGCACATCGGCCGACACGCGAGAGCAAGTTCATTAGGATCTCCTACAATCGAGCATGTTAATTTGTGCTTTAGAGGGCCGTTTTCACAGCACGACACTCATTATCACGCATTCCCTGAGCGCCTCTGACCTTACTGATTATCTCACAATGCATATGTCACCTGCGCCTGGAGCAGATACGAAGCGTGAGGAGCAGCGACCCGAGCGTGGACTCAAATCACACAATGCCGGATGAATTCAGCCTGTCGATCGCTTCAGCAGCACGCAAACATGTTCACACGACAGGTGTTGTTGTTCAGCCAGCCGTACCATCTCCACCACGAGTGAAGGTGAAACCTAATTGGGTTGGTAATTATCCAGATTTCCGCTGAAACATGCAGCATATGACTATTAATTGAGCAAAACAAACAGCTTGGCGCCAAACAACATCTAAAACACGCGTCGGGGGGATTTCCTTTACAAAATATTTATGTATTATTTGTTTACGATCATTTTGAAATGGCCGCAGCACAGATTGCTTCGGTTAGTTATTTTTATTATACAAAAAGATACTACTTAAAAAAAATATTATTTATTATGTCCTTGTGCACTATTTTCATCCTGTACTCAAAGATATTTCCCTATGCTGTATTTAAATGATTTAATGTATATTGAAAACATACAGAATAATAATATAATTGAATAATATATAAGGAATCGCCACTTCTCATACTTTGAAATATATTTTCTTATATAATGTAATGTATGCAATTCTAAAACTTCATAATATATTGATGTACAATTGATCAAATATGGTTTGTGTGTGTGCAGTATAGTTAAAAATATGCACTGTATACAGTAAGAAAACATTTAAGTGCTTTTTTGCCTTTGTTGCTATATATTTTATATATATATATATATATACGTATCAATATATTGCCATACATCCATTCGTATATTACAGTTAAATTGAAATAATATGCAGAAATGCATTATTTCATATATCAGCTCATTTAATTCATTTTGTATTTTTCCAGTATATCCCATATATTTTGTTTCATAAGGGCTGTGTCATATGCATTTTATTACATGCACAATGCAGTTGATTACAGTTTAAAAAAAATAAATAAATTTGGATATTTGTATCTTATTTTCCAGATTTAAAAAAATAAATTAAAATCAGTAAGATGCCATGAATACACTTAAGAAGCTGCATGAAGACAGTAAGTAATTGTTTTCTAAGAATAAGTGTATTTTCACTATATAATTTGTGTGTGCATGTAGTATTAATATATTTTAAATAAAAATATTTATCTGTTTTTAAGAATGTTTGGATATGTCAAACTGCAAACAGGTAACAAAATACTAATTAAAAACGCACTAAGAAGTCATTTGCTGCGTGCCAATGAGTTTGGCATCATGCATGTACATCCTGGCACAATGCATCATTTTTTAATCTGCATGTGAATGACATTTGAAAGCTGCATTGGAGTGGAAGATGAAATGTGGATCTGTTTCTCACACAAAGCTTTTAAGGCTTGAAATATAAACGTAATACAACATACTTTTCCGGTCTGTTTATGTCATTGTTTGGAGTTTCATTGTAGGTGAAAAATCACTTAAAAGATGCTGATAAATTTCTCCTTTTGTGCGCCACAGATAGTCAGAAGGTGAGTAAATAAAATAAAACTATTCCTCTCAGCGACGAGTTTAGAAAGATTCAACAAGATTCTTTTATCCTCTCCTATTTATCCTGGAGAACTGATGTATTTTTTTCGGCAGTTAGATTGAATCTTCAGGTGATTTATAGTTGGTTTGCAGTGGAAAACCTCTGCAGATAAACACCATAAACAACACTGGGGCGAGCTGATCAATGTAAATTGGTCTCCAAACGGCTCCGGTGACCTCTGCGTGTCCTTGAGGAGAGAGAGGAGGGCTTAGGCCTGCTGTTGGTGGTTTTTTTACACAAATCCCCACCATCACAGAACTTGGCCTCTCTCTTCTGCTGGCGGTTCATGGAAACAGGGAAAGCGTGGTGCCCCAGGCCCCGTCATTGGCTGCGATTGCACACAGACCCGGGTTTTTGTGAATGATCGCGGTGCAGTTTGAAGCAGGCAGAGATTGCACGAGCCAGAAACAACCGCTGGGTGAATGACAAGGTCAAGACCCCGCCGTTACGCTTGGAGAAGTGCTTGTGTGCATTGGGAGAAAAGGGACAGCGAAGAGTCCAGGCAAATAAAAATCGGCCATTATTTACTAACTGTCAATGTTGGCTTTCTTTATGGGACACAAAAGGAGTTTTACAGTTTGTATGCATTAGGCAGACTTTCAATTTTCATTTTCAATTTTACATTTGCAGAAAATGCACTCACCCTGGTGGATTTGGAGACGAATGCTCTGCAGTGAATGGGTGCCGTCAGACTGATACATAAAAACATCCCAATACTCCACACCTCTCCAGTCCAGCAGGTAACATCTTTAGAAATGAAAAGCTGCCAGTTTGTAAGACAAAAATCGGTAACACTTTATAATAACGTCCAGTTGTAAAGCATTTATAAGTGATTAGTTAATCATTTACAAAACATAACTAGGTGTTCATAAATGATTAATAAGTTATATATTAATATGTTTATTGTAGATCGTTTACAAGTGAATAGAGGATGATTAACTACAAAACATGACTATATGTTCACAAATAATGTACAAATCTAAAAGCATTTAATAAAATAATCAAACATATCCTTGGTAAATGGTTAATAAGTTTATTTTTTTATTTAATTTATTATATATTAATTACGAGTTGCCATTTTTGTGGCTAATTCGATTTTTTGATACGATTTTGTACGATTTGTCTAAAACCATATCATGATATGCTATTTTCTTAAAGGGATTTGTACATTGTTAACATATTACTAAATCATTTGACATATAGTCATGTTTTGTAAATGATTAGTTCATCATTAACTAATCACTTGTAAATGACTTCATAAAACATACATAAATTGCTAGCGTATCACTTATTCATTGCTTATGAATATTTTGTAAATGATTAGTTGATCATCTACTAATGAATGCCTTGCAACTGAACGTTATTATAAAGTGTTACCCAAAAATCTATAATTAAGACATTTTAACTTAAAGCTAAGCTAAAATATGACTTTGTAATCCATAATAAGACATATTTGTTTAGAGCTGTTTTAGTAAACAACTTTTCCACCAGAGGAAGCATTTTTATGGATTATGGACTGATGGTGTGGATTATTGTGATGTTTTATCAGCTCTATAAGTCTGACGGCAACCATTCGCAAAAAGAAAACATTACATTTTACACATGTGCATTTTGGATAGCCCATTTGTGTGTGTAAAAAAAAAAAATAAAAAGGGGCGATTTTCTGTAAATAATGATTTCAGCATATAAGAAATATTAGTGAAGAAATTAAGTGATTTCGGGCTTTGTTTTCCCTCCTATATATATTTCTGTGAAACATATAAACAAATATTAGTGGAGAACACATTTTTGTTATTTTTAAGATTTTATATCTATATTTTATATTTTAGTTTGTCATTTTAGTTCATGATTCAAGGTGAGAATTATTGCAAGTTACCTAAAATAAAGTAATTATTTTACATTTATATGTGAGTTTTTTCTTTATTTCAGTAAATTATTTTAAAAATAAATATTTGTAAGGCTATATATATTAGTATATAATAACTCTGGTCTAAACCTTGACTGATGACGAACTGTCATTAGAAAGAAAAAGAGTCTTCAGCAAAAAAAAAAAACATATTTGTATGGGGAAAAAATCTGCTTTTAAAATATATTTTCTTTGTAGGTGAACTGCTGCTTTAAAGGGAAATTGAAAGGCTATCATGTGATACTTCCTATATGGCCAGTAGGACCCATGAAAACAGCATGTGAAGTGATCTTTCACACAACTCAAGGACGCCGTCGTCAAATGCATGAACGTTACCCGGCGAGCAAAACTAATTAGAAAGCTGTCTGCAGGATTCACGAGCCAAAGGAAGCATCAACAATACGACTGTATCAAACAGGCCAGTCTGTTTGTTTGGCTTTTGAAGAATGAAGGCTACAAACGTCACCAGACGAAAGTGGATGAATGCAGGGTTTCCGGAGTGCTAATGAAAACTGTAAATGTGTGTCCGCTGAAATGCCTTCGTAGATCCAAATCCTGCCAGAGACACAAATGATGCAGATGTTCCCCTGCATAAATCATGATTCATCAATAATGTGCACTTAAATCTCTTCTTTTCATCGTTTTATGTGATAAGTGGAGATGTTTAGTCTAGTGATTGTTTATGTTATTAATGATTGAACAAATCTGATTTCAAAGTGACAAAAATATAGCTCTTCATTGACTTGAATTTTTTGGGGGAAGGAAATGAATCCTTTTATGTATTTAAATATCTGTTCCTTCAGATCTGTTAATAAAAGATTATTATTTTGGATACGCGGCACTGCATCGTAACACATAATCAGATATATTTATGTAAAAATGAAATAACATACTTATTCTAACCTGTAGTTATTATATCAACTGAATTGTATTATATTTTAAAAGATTTTTTGAAATTTTACTGAATGTCTTCTGCAAAACAAAAAAATACTAATATTGAGAAAAAAACCATTAAGCTGTATTTAACTATTCTTATGTTTTAATTAGACTGCATCATAAATAATCATATTAACATTCATTATTTTATTAAATCAATATAAGTGAATAGCTACATTACAAATAAAAAGTGCAATTTTTAATGTTCTCAAATATCCAACGCTATGATTTATCCTTTTTATAATAAATTTTAATTTCATTATAATTATTTTATTAATTATATATATATATATATATATATTATATGTTATATTATTATTACAAATTATTTATTTTAGTAAATTTATTTTTATGTTAGTTCCAGTGCTATAAATGACCATTTTATTATTGTTGTTGTTTTGTAATTATTTTATTATAAATTGTGTTATTATATATCATTGTTATAATGTTAAATGATCTTATCATTTAAGCAATACATATCAAATGCCATAACTTATCATTTTCACTGTTATATAATATATATATATATATATATATATATTTTTTTTTTAGCAATAAATGTCCAATGCTATAATTTGGCTTTTTATTAGAAATGATTTTGTTGTAATTATTTAATTACAGATTGATTATACAGCATTGGTATATTATTAGAAATTATTTTATTATTTTAGCAATAAATATCCAGTTCTATAATTTAACATTTTTATTATTATAGTGTTTATTGTAATGGTTTTATTGTAAATTGTTATTATAATTCATTGTTATATTATTATCAATTATTTCATTATTTTAGCAATAAATATCCCGTTGTATAATATAACATTTTTATTATTATAGTGTTTATTGTAATGGTTTTATTGTAAATTGTTATTATAATTAATTGTTATATTATTATAAATTATTTCAGGGGTTTTTTAGCAATAAATAACCAATGCTATAATGCAACATTTTTATTATAAATGACTCTTTTTTTTATTCTGACATTGCTGTCATACCAGCTGGAACCTGAAGTTACAATGGAAGACTAATGGAAATATCTGGCAGCAAACAGACTCAGTCTGCAACAACAGATTCAGTGTGAAAGCTGCCGGAGCCCATTTCTCTCTCCCTCTCTCTTTGCTCATTTTATATTTTCAGAAAGTGAGCCATAACAACATCCCTCCGGGCTACTTAACTGAAGACCGCTACCTTGAAAACTTGTACCGCCAAAACCTGACATGTGGAAAATGACCTGAGCATCTAAGCAGCGGCCTGCAGGCATGGTCTGCACCTGTAGGACAAACCTCACAATGCCCAATCTGTCCTGTTACACCCAATTAAGGTCCCGCATTGTGTACAGCACACTGTAAGCCTCTTCTGAGGAGAACGACGGCCGCCAGCTGGAGACGGGCTCGGGATAACATGCCAGCCTGCGTCTCAGTAGCTTAGCTTAGCTTCATCTCAGACCTGTTTAGCCCAAAGACGTCATGTCACTCTCTGGCTGTCGCTGCTTCTGCATTCATTTTTGGTCGACTGCTACAGAATGACTTGAGGTTATTAGTGATGAGGAAACTACTAAGCTGCAAGCTAATTTATAGTGGTTAAACTACAGTAAAGATTAAAAAAAAAAAAAAGTTGATGAAATTTATATAAATATATATAATATAAAAGTATTTACCTAAATTACAAAAAAAATCCAGTGCAATAATATATTTTATAATTAATTATTATACTTTTTTATTTTAATTTATTTATTGTAAATAATTTATTGTACATTATTTTAAATATAATCTGTATTCACTGATTCATGTAACTGAAACATTATATTATTACATTGAATTAAACATGAATGTTTGAAATATTTTCTTTGTATGGAAAATATGGGTGGAAGAGATGTCAATGAGACGTAAATGTGTCACAGCAGAGAAGTGTGAGTCTAAAGCTCAGCTCACGAGAAGGAAAGAGAAAATAAAGCGGATGAGTGTGGAAGGTCAGATGTAGATGTGTGTGTGTTTGCTTTGAGGTCATCTGCATGTCCTTCTGTCAGATACATGCATTTAAAATACACAGTGGTTCTCTTACAGGAAAGCGGATTGAATATACTGATGATGACATCATGCTGCACTACACAGATTTTTGTCCAATCGCATGCTCAGTAGAACTAAAGTGTCCCGCCCCCTGCATTCAGCCAGCAAATAGAAAGTATTTCTCTGTCCAGTATGCATTCAGCCCAGAATGAACACAAAAATCCTTCTAACAAGCAATTAAATTTCATAACTACATCAAACAAATATATCAGCCAAGAATATATATACTTTGATGTTTTCTGAGGTCATATAAAAACTTTGTGTAAGGGAAAAAAACCAAAAATCGAATCCTGTCTTCTATCAATGCTCTAAAATAGTGATGTATAATACTCAGTATTATTTCATATTTTAACTTTTATTTTTATTATTTTGTGTGCATCTTAATTTTAGTTATTTGTTATGTATTTTTGTTATTTTTTTTATTATTTTAGTTTCAGCAATTATAGTAAAAAAATATTTTATTTTAGTATTTTAGTGATTTTAATAAATTTGTTTAGTTTTTTTTTTATTTATGTTTTTTATTTTAAATTTAGCCACTTTAATAATTCTATTTCACTTTATTTATTTATTTATTTTCATTTTCGTATCAGCACATTTAGTAGATACTTAAATAAAAATGTATTTGTTACTTAATATTTCTGTTTAGATTTATTTTTGTTTAGTTTTTCAACTTTAATAATTCTAATTTACTACACATTTATTTTTAGCTTAGTTTAAGTATTAAATTCAGTTTAGTATAGTACTGCAGTATTGCACTATTTTGAGTATTTAAATTATTTTTATATTTCTATTTAGTTTTATTATAATTCATTTTCGTAAATTGAATTATTCCTTTTAGATTTTATTCATTTATTTTTTTTATTTTTTTTTGGCAACATTTTCAGTATTTAGCTTAATTTGATTAATACAAATGTGTAGTATATATTTCATATATTTTAACTTATATATATTATTTTAAGGTTATCATCTAACATTTATTAACAAAAATAGTGCATCAACATGCATGTGTAACAGTATTTCACTTTAGAGTTATTAAATAAAGTTATTGTTTCAGTGGACCTAACGGCTCTTTTATGTCCTTTCCTCCCATTTTTTACATCTTGAGACGTGTGAGAAAAGACCACAGATTGATTTGCATTCATTTTCAGTTGATTTCTGGCTGTGAATGTCTTGTAATCGCTATAGCACAGCAGCTATTTGTTGTGTCTTTGATATAATCTTCACGTTTAGGTGTTTAGAGACTCATCTGGGCAGAGGTTGTGTTCCTGCGACAGTGGCGTGCTCGCTGAGCTTCAATAGGCCTGTAGAGATCTCAGCATAATGAGCTCTAATCTGATTCAGTGCTTTTTTGTGTTTCTCTTCAAGCATTTAATGCATTAAAATTGCTTCAGGGCTGGCCATTATTCAAATTGCTGGATTTATAGTCATCATATTAGATGCTATTAGAGAAACATAAACCATGTTTAATGTGCTTTCCCATAGGAAACACACGTCGCAAATCTCTTCACAGACAGCTTATAGCAGATGTGATTTCTCACGTGTCTTTCACAAACCTCTAGAATATTATATTATTATATTGCCTCAATATATTAGTTTTGATCTGCAAATGTAATGTACCAGATGCACGTATACATCTATATACATTTTTAAAATTGATTTATTAACTTATTTATACACACTGAAATACAGTATGATTAATTAAGGGCCTCATAAAGTGGAAATCCTCCCATTATATAAATGTATAGCAATTAAAAGTCTTTATCCAGTAATCATTCACTTTGTTATGTGCTTTTGTCATTTACATTTTTTTTAATAATTTTTAGTTTAGTTATATTATTTGGCATATATGTATACAGTATATTATATATATATATATATATATATATACACAGTAATGATAAATGAAGGAAAAATGTAATTATTATGGCCTCTTTTCATTTGTATTATTTTATTAAAATAATGTTTTTATTTGTAACTTTTTTTAGCTTTAGCAGTTTTAGTACTTAAATTTTCAACATTAATATTTCATATATTTATATATATATTCAGTAATGATGAATGACTGAAAAAAATAACTACATTCATTTTATTCTGCCCTTGACATTTTTTTAAATAACTCTATTTAGCTTTTTCAGTTTTAATTCTAGGAATTTTATCACATAAACTTATTTTTTTTACAAGAATTATTTTAGCTTCATTTTTGCTTTAGTAACTTCAATATTTCATAAGCATCCAGTAATAATGAATTACTTAAAAAACTAATTATAATGAATTAAAAATTCTATTTATATGTTCATTTATATATTATTTATTAAACAATTATATTTAGCTTTAAATTGTTTTAATAATAATTTTCATGCATATTCATTTGCTTCATTAATACCTATATATATATATATATATATATATATATATATGTGGTTTTATTTTGTTTTGGTTTTTTTTCAGTTTTAGTTTAGCAACTTTTGTACTTTCTACGTAAGCTCACTTGTTTTGTTTTGTTTTGAATATTTCTATTTAACTTCTTGTTAACTTAAATATTTACAATATATCCAGTAACAACGAATGAGTGTAAAACTGAACCGGCCGATGTTTCTGTGACGAACAGTCTGTCCAAACCCAGGATTTGCATTCGGCTCTCATGCAATCCTCTTAAAGATGTTGTTGGAAGGATGCTGGTAATGCGTTTATCTCATCTTTGGCTCATCTTAATGGACTCGAGCTTATTAAGGTTGAGACTATTAACTCGACAGTCTCAGATTGCACTTAGAGGTTTGAGAGACCCTCAGAATGATGTGTGACACGAAACACGCAACAGCGTATCTTACCAATAAGATCATGGAAAAATAGATGCAAGCTGTTTATTGGCATTTGTATCCTAAACAAATTCTGAAAGGACAGTTGTGGGTTCAGCACAAGTTTAGCTTGCGTATTGATTTTGATTTCCAAAAAAGATGCATTTTGATTTGCCCTTCAGCTGCTTTAAAAGCAAAAAATCACAGCTACTTCACAAGTCAAGGCGATGAACATTAAAACAACATGCACTTCTCATTATAAAATAATTTCCCGATGGATGCAATCAACAGAGTCCTGCATCTTTTCTCACTCAAAATACAGGGGGGGGGGGGGGGGTTGATGTTCCTCCGACTGCACAATTAAAATGTGTTGCAGATGCTGTTTTGTTGACCTTAAGATGTTTTCAACATTCCTTTTGCATGAGTTTTGGATTTCCGGCTGATTTTCCTCTCTGACAGTTATTTGAAGGGAAATGGGGTGGTATCAAGTATTCTTCTGTACGCATATAAAGCCTGCCAAGTGCGCTGACGGGTCTGTCCGATCCATCAAAGTAACTTACCGCCTGGCGGGGAGCGTGATGTGCTTGTTCTGCATTTGACACTGATCTTAGCTGGTAAAATGTTAAAAAGTCCTGCGTTCGGTTCATGTCTCGTCTCTCCTCCTTCGTTCTTTACCCATCATGCTTCTGCTGACAGATGACACGTAAAGCAGGGGGTCCCGTATTTCAGCCTCACCCCCTTCAGCTCGGCATATGTCCATTTCCACACCTCTATAGCAACACTCTCCGCTCGCTTTATAAATCCCCTAAATCCTCAGACTAAAACCCTCTCGCTTTCAGGCTCCGCTCCAGAACCTACTGAGCGGCCTTGTCTGCCGCCTATATAGGCAACTGCCTACCCTAACAGAAACAAAACTGCATTTGGAAATATGTAATAATACTCATTCAATGTTTTACGCATTTATTTATGCTACTTATTTATATTTTAAAATAGCTTTTTTCCTGTTCATTTTATTTCAACATTTTTAATGTCATGTGTTTTTGTCATTTTTAATAGATTCAATTTTTTAATACTTTTATTTACTTTTATTTTTATTTTAGTATTTGTCATTTAGTTTTCAGATATATGTTATATATTAACTTTCAGATTGGTTATTTCAATTGGTTGCTAAGACAACATTCCTAAGTTAATATGAATCATATTTTATTTCTAGACTTTCAGCTTAATTTTAAATCTAATGATTTTGTTGTTATTCTGTCAATTTTAGTTTCCTTTTTTATATTTGTACTTTAGTAATATTTCATATATATATATATATATACAGTATCTCACAAAAGTGAGTACACCCCTCACATTTTTGTAAATATTTTATTATATCT
>JAUCMS010000028.1:19676685-19690923 GCA_032357445.1 Enteromius radiatus | reverse complement strand
GCCCACAAAAGACGAAAATCACCATCGGCCCACCGGGCAAATGCCCGGTATGCCCTATGGCCAGTCCAGCCATGTATATATATATATATATATATAAAGTTATTTTGTCTTTTTGATTTTCTTTTGATTATCTTTACGACAGGAACATCAGGATCAGCTGATGTTATACATTAGCTCCAGGTCATTGAGTCATTCATATATGAATTTATTCTTGTTTTGAATAAGCTTACAAGCCAACTTGGCATACTATTTTATATTTATATTTAAACAAATGTTTCAGGCAAACCCCTTTGGTTTGTTCTTGACTCAATCCATACAAATATCCTATTTGCATTTACAAGACTTTTTTTTTGGAGACATATCGATCTTGAGAGCAAGTCTGTATTGTTCATTTCTGAGAAGTCAAATGTCAACAATTGATGTAAACAACTGTTCACTTAAATGTGTCATATTTTACAAACTTTAAATTTACAATTCCTGATAAGGATGGTCAATATGGCAAAAAAATCGTGATTTTTTCAGAAAGGATTATGATCCACGATCTTATTATGATTTTTCATTCTGCAGCGAACATAAATAAAAATCCTCAGGCTTCGAATTTTATAGCTTAAAAAAATACTGCAGTAAGTAATCAAATATAAAATACAACGCTGAATGAAATATACACAGATTTGTATTAAAGCTAAAATTATTTGGTGAAGAGCAGCGCATGATTTTCCTTTTTCTTTTATTGTTTGCTTAATAAGCTGCTGTCTTGATCGTATACACAGATGCAATACAATGCCCACATCTCATATTCTTCCAAGTGTTTGCTTTCACTTAAGACATAACAGACTGTATTCATGAGAAAACACGCGCCAACGTGCTCTGGAACACACACACATATTTATATATATATATATATATATATATATATATATAGTATAGAGATGTATATGTGTAGATGCTTACGTATCGCAGCCCATGGAAACAGTTGCTAATGAGGCATCTATATCTCTATGCCAGAGCGCATTGGAGTCACACACCTGATGTTGTGAATGATAATGATATAAATACTATTCAGTTTCGCTCTGTTCTGTGTACTTCCCCTTTAAACGTAACGTTAATCTTCCGCGGCTCCCAGTTCAGTCTGTGTGACACGCTGCTGTCAATCAACTATTGTGGGAGTGGCCTCTGTCAACATGCATTTGAGAATGGCTTGATTTCAGAAGCGGCAACTTTTTTCTTATTAAATCAAAAGAAAGCTACTTGTGGATCTTTATTATTGTAGGGTGGTTGTGTACACACACTCCCAACACACATTTCAGTCCAAACAGCTTGAAAAAGTGCATGTAGCACTGGTTGACCCAGATTTTGTCAAGGCACTGAACAGTATCAAATTGAGTAGAGTGTCAGTAACAAAATTAAACACTCAATTTTCAGTTAAAATTGTATTTCATTATTGAATAGAGATACATTGTTGTCTAGATCAGCTCGTTTTAAATAGGACCTTTGTAATCAAATCGATGATAATCGTTAGAAATGTCCCCAACTAAGCAAGCCAGAGGCGACACCGGCAAGGAACCAAAACTCCATCTGTTCTCCATCAGTTCTCCTCTGGCCGGACCAAATCAGCACTTCATTTCCAGTTCAATTTCAAATGTAGCTATGTCAGATTATATGACTGACAGAGCGCAACGGATTGAGTTAAAAAGAAACAAAGTCACCTACATCATGGATGCTCTGTGGGTAAGTAAATAGACATCAATTTTTCATTTTTGGGTGAACTATCTCTTTAAGATGTTTCGTGAACACAGGCCCTGTTATACTAAACACTGCCAATCCTCTCGCTTCTATTCATTTTTTCAGGTGCAGAGATTTTGTAGGTCACTGAATACATGCATAGATCGTACGTTTCATTCCTTCTCCGTGCAGGTGCAAAAAGTAGTTGACCCATTTGAAATACGATCAGGACTCCAAACTATAGCAAATTACAGTCAGCGGTGCCGTTTGATAGGAACATCTCCCTCATCGCCTCGCTTCCCGAAGGAGCTCAGCGCAGCCTCCAGAACCCTCCCTCTGCCTGATGTTTTCCACGCGCAACGTGACATAATGCTGATTATGTAAATAGCGGCACGTACCACCAGGAACTTGCGTAATTTCTGGAAGTAAATAATCTTTTTCCCCCCTTTAAGACAGAACTTTAAATGTTGCGATGTGACAGGCATGCAATTTATGAGGGCGAAAAGCTGGTTGGAAAATGGATGTTTGTATGCGCACGAAAGAGCTCATTTACATTGGCGTAGCAGCGTGAGCATGCAGCAGTACGCCGGGCACTCATTTGTGAGCGCTGCTGTTTAGCTAATGTTTGCAGTGTGCATATGATTACATCTTCATGCAAATGTTACTGCCTCATCATCGCCATTGGCTTGCGAGCATATCTGTCTTGTAAAGGCAGCGTCTCACCTGCTCTGTGAACGCGGTTAGAGCCTGTAGCCAGTGCCGTCTGCAAGCTTTCGGTAATTAAAGCGTTTGATCTGCCTCCCTCCCGCAGAGACAGCGCTGCAGGACCGATCAATGACTGAGCAAACTGACACGAGCGAGACTGGAGATAGTGAAAGAGCGCAGGAAGAGGGATGAGGTCAAAGGTCAAGGATTGGCTGGTTAGCATGACCCTGTAATGGCAGCTTTGGTTGCGGCACTGAATCTAGCAAATCTAAAGCTGCAAAAGTTGAACTGACTGTGATGAGAGAGAAAGAACAGCCACCTAAATAATCTAATAAACAGACACTTGAGACACTTAATTCTATTTTAACGAACACAGCAGTCTTAACAACAGGCCTAGTCTAATAAAGGCTTATTAATCTATCTATATGAAGGATCAAGTAAGCACTGTTTAATGAAAAAATACACACGCGCGTATGTATATATATATATATATTCTTTTTTTCTATTAAATTAAATTTATTAGACTCATATTTTAAGTTTATATATATATATATATATATATATATATATATATACATGACTTATTTATTTTGGTGACCTTAACTGATGTACTAAGTACTAAAATCTTGACATTTTTTTTAACAACAAATAATAATTTTAAAAATGTCAAAAATTTTCACTTTATTAAATGAAAATAAAAATATAAAAATAAGTCTAATTCAAAACATTAAAAGAAACTAATAGTATATCAAGGATTTCAATATCAATATTTTTTGTCTTCAACAATAATGTCCTTATCTTAAAATAATGTCCTTCCTTTGGTAGTTGTTTTCAGCAAATATTAGCATGACAATATGATTCATTTGTAAATAAATTAATTTGATTATTGTTAATTTAATTTAATTAATATTAATTTTTCATAAACAGTCACATCTTTTAAGACTTAATTAGAGTTTTTTTTTTCATGAAATGATCCAATTGTTGCTGCATTTAACCAGCAAGGATGTAATGTGTGTTGCAAGTATTTATTATCTGTTCTTTCTCTCTCATCATGTTCAATTCAGACCGCAAGCTCACAGCTCTGATAAAACCATTTATTTTGCCCCTGGTTTCAGCGAACAGGAAGCAAACCCTGTCATTACAATCCTGGCTTTTTAGGACAGAGCTCTGTCCCTGACGGCAAAAGACAGCACATCACTGGCTTCCTGTGCTTTTCTTCAAAATATTTCAGCTGTTTTACGCAGCATCAAGGACAGGTCAAAGCCTGGCGAAATTAGCCATCCAAGATGAAACGAAGTGTCTTCTTTGCACAGTTTGCTCAGGATTCTGGTTGTTTCTCCCTCCTGCTCTCGGCTGGCTGACCTTGGGTGGCAGCGGATCAGAGACAGACAGCTAGGTGTAGAGGCTCCATCCATCTTTCAAGCAGCTGCCAGCTTCTCTAAACAGGCCAGGGAAACGATCCCTCACCAGGGAGCCTTCCCAGAGCGCTCAGCCCACGTGGCGTAATCGCTCAAATTACCTGAGATCCCTGGACCATAGCTGGACCTTATACTGAGGGTAAATACACCTCCTGCGTGGAAGGATGAGAGTATAAAGGGCTCTGATTCTGAATTCACTGAATGATTTTGTGCTTTTAGTCGATTCGAGGAGGTATGTTTGGATGACAGACTGCTTTCATGGCCATCGCAGCCCTGCTGTCAAATTATAAGAGTTACTTATGATGTTATAACTATTTATTTAAATCTGAAACTGGTTATGTGCCATTAAGAATAAGTACTTTAATTTGGATCACTGTTACACCACAATTAAGGATGCATATCACTCCGTTCCTAGAGCAGCTTTCTGATCACTGCCTGGTTCATCTTATACCAACAATCTGCTAAAGCTGCAGTAAAGACTGTAAAGAGATGGCCGACCTCACTGACTGGAGTGTTTTTGAAGCTGCCACCAACGATCCTGGACGAGCTCACAGAGACTGTATACGACATCATATATCAGTTTCTGTGAGGATTTATGCATTCCTACCAGGACTCATTTAACATTTATTAACGACAAGCCATGGTTCACAGCAAAACTCAGACATATTCGTCAGGCCAACGCCTACAGGAAAGGGGACAGAGTCTTGTACAATCAGGCCAGAAACACACTGAATAAGGAGATTTAAGCGGCTAAAATGAGCGGCGCTAAAAAGTTGGAAGACCAGTTTATTTAAGGTTTGAAAGCCATCACTAGCTACAAGACACCATCCCTTAGCACTGAGGCCAATCAACAACTTTGCTGAACCCCACACCCGCCCAGAACATCTCTTCACTCAACCATTAACACCTCCATCAAACCCCTCTCCCCCATACCTGCCCTTCAGTTTAGAGAAGATGATGTGTGCCAGGTCTTCAGGAAGAACAAAAGAAGAAAGGCACCAGGCCTAGACGGTGTGACTCCAGACTGTCTGTAAACCTGTTCTGAGCAGCTTGCCCCCATCTTCACACAGATCTTCGACAGATCAACATCTGGACAGACCAGGGACTTTTGTGAGGATGCTGTTTGTGGACTTCAACTCTGCCTTCAACACCATCACCCCAGCTCTCTGTCCCTAGCTCTGTCTGTCAGTGGGTCACTAGCTTTCTGACAGACAGGTAACAGCTAGTGAGAATGGGTAAAATCACATCCAGCACCCGTATGACCAGCACTGGCGCCCCTCAGGACTGCTCTTTCTCCCTCTACACCAACGACTGCACCTCTAAAGACCCCTCTGTCAAGCTCCTGAAGTTTGCAGACGACACCACACTCATCGGCCTCATCCAGGACGGTGACGAGTCTGCTTACAGACAGGAGCTGGCTGTCTGGTGCAGTCTCAACAACCTGGAGCTCAACACGCTCAAAACAGTGGAGATGATAGTGGACTTCAGGAGGAACCCCCCTGCTCTCCCCTCTCTCACCATCACGGACAGCACTGTGGCAGCAGTGGAGACATTCAGGCAACAGGGGACCACCATCTCCCAGGACCTGAAGTGGGACACTCATATAGACTCCATTCCCAAAAAGGCCCAGCAGAGGCTGTACTTCCTTTCACCAGCTGAGGAAATTCACCTTGCCACAGGAGCTGCTGAAACAGTTCTACTCAGCCATCATTGAGTCTTTCCTGTGTACTTCTATAACTGTTTGGTTTGGCTTGGCTACAAAAAACAGACATCAGAAGACTACAGAGGACAGTTCGATCTGCTGAAAGGATTACTGGTGAACCCCTGCCCACCCTTCAAGAACTCTACACAGGGCTCCGAAAATCACTCGGGATCCCTCACATCTGAGCTATGACCTTTTTGAACTTTTGCTGTCTGGTCGTGGTACATAACAACGAATACCAGGACAGTCAGACACAAGAACAGTTTCTTTCCCCAGGCTATCTACCTCATGAACAGTTAATAGCTCTCCCACTGTGCAAAAATATGTGCAATAACTATTTATTTTATCACCCTAAAGTATAGTACATCCTTCATCTTATTATCATTTCTAATCATTCTTTTGATACTATTTCTATTTAACCCATTGCACACCTTTATATAAATGTATTATTGTGTTTTTGATTTTTATTTTATTCTTCTTTGTGTTGTTGTTGTCTCTGTGTACTGGTAGCTGTGACACCAAAACAAATTCCTTGTATGTGCAAACATGCTTGGCAATAAAGCTCTTTCTGATTCTGATTTATTTCCGTAGTTCACTCTCAGAAATAAAGTTACATAAGCTGTCACTGGGGCAGTACCTAAAGGGTCCTTTTTGGTAACTTAAAGATACATATTAGTGCTTAAAGTGTACATATTTGAACCTAATTGGTACAAAAGTGCACCTTTTACCTTAAACTTGTGTTATGTTGGAAATAAGATTCACTTAAAAAGGTTAGTTCACCCAAAAATGAAAATTCTGTCATTAATTACTCACCCTTGTGTCGTTCCAAACCCATAATACCTCCGTGCATCTTCAGAACACAAATGAAGATATTTTAGATGAGATCAGAGACCCTCCATAGACAGCAACACAACTGAAATGATCCCAGCTCTAGAAACACTAGTAAAACAGTCCATGCAATATCAGTGGCTATAGGAAAGCATACGCATGAGTTGTGATATTCTCTAAAATGGCAGAAGATGTAACTCAGGAAAGAAGAATGGTTGAGTAAATTATGTTATTTTTGTTGAGTCACTGATGTCACATGGACTGTTTTACTGATATATTTACTACGTTTCTGGATCTGGATCATTTCAGTTGTATTGCTGTCTATGGAGGGTCAGATATCATCAAAAATATCTTCATTTGAGTTACAAAGATGAACAAAGGTCTTATGGGTTTGGAACGACATGAGGGTGAGTAATGGCAGAATTTTCATTTTGGTGTGACCTAAGCCTTTAATGTTGACTTGTTTTAATTTTTACTTGTCTAGAAAACCCTTCTTGATTTTAGAGTTTATAGATATTTTGGCTGAAAAAAAGACAAAAAAATCTATGCATTGGAGAGGATATATGTGTAGAGAAGTTCAATATCTCTAAATGGAACTTCCTGGCACTTGAATTATTATTAAATGTTCAGAAAACCTTTTTAAATGACAGAAATCATAAAGATACTTGTTAACAGAAAACAAGCCATGTTCTAATCGTCATGACAACAGTTCCGAAGCCGATTTTAAATTTCACAGCAGCGTTAGTGAAAAACTGCAGAACTGTCCATCAAGCAAATCACTCCAGCATTTCTTTAAATGAATCCAGTCCTCTTCCCATCCCGAGCCGCCCGTTCTCCTCCCGCATTTACACATCATCCGACGCGCTCACATTACGAGACCTCAGTGGTTTTATTTACTTCTTTCCCTCAATCCTTTTTATTCATTGGCCTGTTATTCCAGTTAAGCACTCGGCACGCCGTTATCAATTTCTGGATAAGATCCATTTCTTTCTCCAGCCTCCTTCCTGTTTGAAGCCCTCATCTGAGGCCTATTGAATGTCTCGTTCTGCGCGCTCCCCTAATTTCCTCATCGTTTTTTATTCGCCGGTACTTGTCTCTTTCTCCATCTTCGTTATACACCTCTCTGAGGGAAAAAAATAAAAGGATAAGACGTCCAATGTTCGGTCCAATGTGGTAATCAGTTTGCAAATCATTGCAGTGTGAGAGGAAAGTGCTAGCGAGCTATTTGGATCGCTCTGCTTTAATCTAAGAGACGTCTGGGCCGCGGAGCGTGCCGTTAAGAGTGGATTTGGGGTGCTCTAAAAGCCATAGAGAGAGAGAGACATATTTCTTTGGGAATGAAGCACCTCATAAAACCTTCCTGAGCCTGAATGATGACAGAATACAAAACACTCCCAGCAAAGCTTGCCTTTATGGCGACCGCAGTGTTGTGGCCTGCATTGTGTGGAAGAAGACAGTCTTGTTCGTGTCTGACTCACATTACAGAGGATCACCAGCCCAACAGGCTCCTCAACACAAGTGGAGGCAGGGAAACAGCTTTCTGGACAATTGATGGCTTTGGGTAACACGCTGCTTTCTGTCAGAGAACCAGCAGATCTTTTTAAAGAGGCATAAAATGGGCTAATAATACTTGTACTATATATATATTTAAAATCCATATAGAATCTATATTCCTTTAAGTAATGTCCTTGCTAATCACTCTCAAGGCAAAAAATATTGAATATGCTGTAATATATATATATATATAATTGAGAGGAATCTGTGATTCCCTATGTCAAGTTATTGTCAGTAAAGTAAAAAACAGACAAAATTGCATGTGGTTAAATGTAAACATCCACTTAAACTGAGAAAAAAAAAAATCATAAAATAGATTTTGGAATGAAAAATAAAAATGATGCATGGTAAAAATGACATTTATTTAATCTGATGTGAACAAATAAAGTACTATTTTAGAGATTTTACTGAGAATTAGTACATTTTGGTCAAAATCCATCGTTTAACTTGAAAAAGTCTTAATATAATAATATGTAATGTGAACAAATAATATTTTGATGTGATGTGAACAAATAATATTTTAGTATATTTTAGTATTATAAATATTTTAGTTAGAATAGTCCTAATATAATAAATTAAATATAATTAAATATTAACTATTTTATAATATTGTACATCTTTTGTTAAGACTTCAGAAGTCTTATATATAATATATAATAATAAAATGTATTTATATGTACATGTAATATAATATATAATTCGATAATAAAATTAGTTTGTAGTGAATTTTTTTTTTTTTTAAATAAACTGAAAGAGGTCATAATCTTACTAAATTCTTCATGATCAAACAGATTGCAACAAAGTTTTATCTGATGTGAAAAAAATATATACTTACATAGACTTATATTTTAGTCATACAAATCTATTGTATTACTTTGGAAAACTAATATATAATATAATATAATACAATATTTGTAGTGCATATGCATGGATACAAATCAATTGTAAGATTCATATAATATAATATTTGTAGTGTTAGACTAATAAAAAGTAAAAACAGCAAATGGTTTTGGAACGAAATGAGGGTGAGTAAATAACGACAGATTTTTAATTTTTGAAATATTCCTTTAAGTAATGCCACACATTTTGCAAATCACTCTCAAGGCCAAAAATGTTGACTACTCTAGCGGTCTTGAAGACTGCATGGTCTGATCCAGACTGCGGTCCATCTCTATTTGGCTCTGTCCGCTGGACTGAGCACAGACGGCTGGGAAACTCTTCGGAGGGAGCGTGTGTGAATGCAGATGGTGGCAGACGTGGAGATGGCAGCTGCAGTCGATGAGCAGGCTGGGATGATGAAGTGGGCCGGGCAGGTGGAGGGGGCTGCTTGCTCACCTATAAAAAGCGCAGTCCTCGTGGGAGCTGAGTCAGCGAGCGGGACGGCGTTCAGCAGAGCCGCATACGTAATTCCACCAAAGACCCATTTGTTTAGGTGTCTCTGCATCCCTTCATGGAAATAACTCAAAGGAGCTCCGGTGGGGCGTGGAAGCACAAAAAAAGCGGACAGCTAGCGCTCATCCGAGGCCAACTCAGCAAACTAGCGCTGCGAAGCATCCAAGTCTGAATCGAGACTGCCTCAAACCTTCAATTCAGTTCCTGAATTTGATTTGAGCTGGCCAACAGCATGCAGAATTGGATTTCAAATGTATGCATCTAATAGTGAAATGGACTGCAGTTTATTCATTTCACTGCCTGAAGTGCTTTTTAAGCATGCATTTAGATATATAAAAAAATACATTTCTTTTGGGAATCTTTGAGATGATCATAAAAGGTTTTTTGTTTATTAATTTGCATAAACACGGCATTCTGTGCAGCCTCTTACTTTTAAATAAATTAAAAAATAATAATCACTTAAATAAATAAATCAAATGTCACGAAATGTCAAATTATGACATATAATTACTATTTTATTATATTTTTTTATTATTGTTTTAGATAAATACTTTACAATAATTTTATATTATATAAATATTAATAATATTTTATTACATTCATGATCAATTAACTATTTGGTTAGTTATTTATTTATGTTATTTTTCAAACTGACTGAAACAAACAAACAAACACACACACATATATATATTTATTATGAAATTATGATACAAAAAAGTATCAATATTTATTTATATAAAACTTGTATTATATTTGTAATCAATTTACGTAAAAAATTGTGTTTTTAAATAAATAAATAATCTTTTTAATTTAATGTGCGTGATTTATTTAAAAACAGACTAATAATTCCTTTATATATATATTATCTCAAAAACATAATTATTTAATTAATTCATAAATGTATTTAATTTAATTTCTTTAATTTTATATTTAATTCCATTATTCTTAATAATTTAGCTCAAACCACCGTGACAGAACAATGCTCCAATTTACTGTAGAGTCTTAAAAAATTAAAAAGTAAAGCAAATATTATTTTTGCTTTGTGTTGGACAAATGAAATTCCAGAGTTGCGTGCCTTGAATTTCATTGCAATGCAATTTAATAACATCCTCTTCTTGCCATTTCCATTCAAATTCCAATTCGACACCCTGTGGGACGTGACCGATTCCATTCATTTCCAGACTCACGAATCAAAAGGTAATCGGTTCTTAAATTGTGAATTTTTCCAAGCCCCGCAGCAAACACACTTCTTTGGCATTAATGCAAATCCTGGGATGGCCATCGGCGGGCTGACTCATCATGGCGATCAGAAGACGGCCCGGATCACCTTGCGCGAGTTCCTTGGAGGCGCACGAGATGATTGCTTAATGTGCTGTGCTGCTGCCATTAAGAGCTGCTTTGAAGATGTGTGCAGATGCTCCCTAAACCTCAGAGTAATCAGATGAGGATTGCGTAAGGCAGTTTACAAATGCTCACGCAGGATGGAGCGAATACAAAAGCATAGACTGTAATTAGGACAGCTCCCCTGGTGTTATTGAGGTGCGTGTGTGTTACTCCTTTCTTTGATTTAACACAGTACAAGTCAAAATCACGTGCTCTGTGTTTGCATGCACAGCTTTTGGTCGATCTGCATTCAAGTCAAGTGACTCTGAATGTACAGTTTATATGGAGTCTAAACAAAGAGGTCAAGGTTAGTTGGCCCCTGCTGGTAGATGCTGAAACTGCACTATTCTGCAGTCAAAGTGCCTTTTTGTAATGTAGGGATATGTGGATATTTTGATACGGCAAGCAACATAAAAAATCTTTGTTATAGATGTAGATGTTTTAACCGGTGCCTTTTTACTCTTAGATTATTATTATAGAAAAAAACTGTAGTAAAATATTAAGTAGAAAAAAATTAACAAAAAACATTTATTAGTAGTAGTATTCATCTAATATATCATATATGTGCCAGGCTCTCATTTGAAATAACACAATTGTTTTTTTTAAAAAAAAGGGATTTACTCTCAGATTATGATATTAAAAATAATTATTTTGTATAAAAACTTAATTAAATAATTTAATTATATTTCTAATATTTACTAATTATTTTCCATTATAAAAAAGATTCAATAATCTGGTATGCACCAGCCTCACATGTAAATTAATTATTTAATGAATTTCATAAACTGTTCTTATTTTCAGATTATAATTTAAAATAGTTACTATATATGTACCACTGTGCTACTGTAATTATATATATATATATATATTTATATAGTAATTATATTTGTAATCTAATATGTAACAACCTCTCATTTATTTAGCTGAATAAATACATATTTTTATGAAATGGATATATTTTTACAGCATAAAAACTATTATTTTATATAAAATATTTAAATAATTTAAGTTCTAATTAATTTATAATTAATGTAAATAAAAAATATTTATTTAAATAAAATAATTGAAATAGACTAACTCTCAGATTACTTATTAAAATTATATATAGTAATATAAATAATATAAAGATTTTATATTATTTACAAATGAAAAATATATATATATATTTCATTTGTAATCTAATCTGTGCCATCCTCACACTTATTATAGCATACGCAACACAATTCTAAAATTATAGCATATACTATATAGCTATTCTGTTGTTATAAAAAAAAAAAAAATTGTTCACATAAACAAAAAAAAGGAGAAGTGCAAAGCTTAATGTCCATGATTTGAACACTTTTAAATGAACTCACGATTAAGGGGAAGTTATAAAGTCTAGTCAGGGCATAAACCCAAATCTTAACCTTTCAACACTCTTAGAAATTAGAAAAAAGTAATTAAAAGTTTAAAGCTATTACATCATTTAAAATTATAGACTGCTTTCATAGTTTTCCCAGGGACAGAAAAGTTGCAGTAATTGAAGAATCAAGCAGCTATTGTTGATATACTCAACAGAACTCGCCCTATACTATCAAATTCAATCTCTCCTGTCCCACCGGAGCACATCTACAAACATCTCGTCGTGCTTTTCTTATCTTCTGCACATTCTGAACAACTACTATAATGCATCTCGGTCGAGACAAATGAATACACTTTTTTTTTTTTGCTCTCTTGTACTGGAATGAAAGAGGCCGTGCACCGATAGACAGCTGGACGAGAGAGAGAGAGAAAGGGAGAGGGGAGGAATAGATGAGCCGTGTTTAGTTTTTTGTTTTTTTTATTGCTTTCCTTTGAGTTATTTGTGCAGGAGCAGTGCTGCACGCATTTCCCTACTGAAGTGATGTAGTCAGCAGGAACAAAGCAGTGCTGTGACTCACTAATATTAGACCATTCTGCCCCTCTGTGTTACTTCACAATCACCTGCACTGCATCCCAGGGCGAGCATATGGAACGTCTTAAAGAAATAGTACCCTCAAATAAGAACATCATCTACTCACCCTCACGTCGTTCTGACTCTGGAGGACTTTCTTTCTTCAGTGCAACACAAAAGCACCAGAATGTCCCATAATGACACCTGTCAGACATTCACATTAAACGTCTTGAACAAAATACACTGTATATAATATATATATATAATAAAGGTATGTGTACTGTGTTTATTTATTATAAATACATGCACATACAGTATATATTTACATGTATATTCATATATATATATATGCATTTATTTGATTAAAAATACAGGGGAAAATGTAGTATTGTGATATATTTTTTATCATTTAAAATAATAAAATAAAATAATGATGCTGAAAATTCAGCTGCACTTCACAGAAATAAATAATATTTTAATGTATATAAAAATAGAAAATTGTTATTTCACAATAATGTTTTTTTTTCCTGTATTTTTGATCAAATTAATGCAGCCTTGATGAACATCAGAAACATCTTTAAAAAATATTTTACAAACTTACTGCTTACTGTTTCCAAACATTTGACTGGTAGAGTATATATATATATATATAACTACATATTTTTCTTAAATATATACATGCATGTGTTTGTATTTATAGATAATAAATATACACAGTACACACTCATATATTATGTAAACAAACACTTTTATTTTGACAACTAACATAAAAATGACTGAAATCTTTAAAAATATAAAGGAAAACTATTATTAATTAAACTAAAATAACACTTAAATAATACTCAGCTATTTTTGAATGACCCTAAATGAAGAAAAATGCATGTACATATTGTACAATACATATTTCCCCCCTTTGTTTTGTGGATGATTTTGTGTTCTTGTCCCCTTTGTAGTGTAACGGCTCTATTTCTGCATCTCCTTTTGTGCTCCATGAATAAATAAAAGAAGGCACAGAGGTTTAGAGTGAGTAAATGGCTGCAGAATTGTCCTGTTTGAGTGAATTATTCAATGTCAGTAAAGTTCATTCATAGACGACAAGCAAACAATGAGCCTTGATTTAAAAATGCGCCATTTGAATTGACTGATTATGCATGATTGAGGGGGTGGACTTGAAACAGCACATTTACATTTACATAAAACATAGTCTAATAGTTTGTGACCAACAGTATACCTGTAAATTACATTTACATTTCTACATTGATCTCCAGTGTAAGTTCCAGCTGAATAATGCATGATAAACACAAACGTATTTGAAGAATTACATGTGAACTTACAGTAAAGTGACCGAAATACCATTAATAATAGTGTTTGGTTTCTTTTTAAAAAAGTGTGTTGGCTAAAATGTCCGGCATTTGGCTTTATTTTCCTTCTGATGTGCTACTTATTTAGCGATTTGATGTTCACTGTAGATCCCGCCTCCTCGCATTCCATGATTGGTCAATTCTGTAGGAGCCTGCATGCTATTGGCCAAACTACTTTTCAGTCATTACCTTCAAAAAAGTATGAAAAATTAACCAAAACCCAGTGCTGCGTCCGAAATGGCTTACTTCCCTACTATATAG
>JAUCMS010000028.1:19635063-19661037 GCA_032357445.1 Enteromius radiatus | reverse complement strand
TGCTCTGATTGGCTGTAGCACGGGTATATGCAAATGTGCTGAGCGTAACTATTCCGCCTCTAGACTGTTACCAAACAACATTACTCAGGTAGGCTGTGGCGTTGCAACGATGATCAATTACTAAGGGGCCCAAAGTGTGCCAAAACCACCAGCCTGAACCGTTGATGCATGCTTTCGTGTTGTTGACCCGAATGTCGCAGCAGAAATCGAGACTCATCAGACCAGACAACATTTTCCAATCTGCTATTGTGGTCTTCGTGTGAGGTTGGACGTGTTGTGCGTTCAGAGATGCTCTTTTGCATACCTTGTCTGAGTTACTGTTGTCTTTCTATCACCTCGAACCACTCTGGCCATTCTCCTCTGACCTCTGGCATCAACAAGGCATTTTCGTCCACAGAACTGCTGCTCAATGGATGGTTTCCCTTTTTCGGACCATTCTCCGTAAAACCTAGAGATGGTTGTGTGTGACAATCCCAGAAGATCAGCGGTTTCTGAAATACTCAGACCAGCCGTCTGGCAGCAACAAACATACCACGTTCACATGTCACTTAAATCACCTTTCTGAACTGCAGCAGTTCGTCTTGACCATGCCATCATGCCTAAATGCACTGAGTTGCCACCATGTGATTGGCTGATCAGTAATTTGTGTCAACGAGCAGTTGGACAGGTGTGCCTAATAAAGTGGATTAGTTAGTCCAGCCCAAAAAAGAAAGACTTAGTAAAAATTACAATAAAAAGAGAGATTAAGAGAAATTATGATTTTAGTTAATTTCAATAGCCCACAACTGCTACTCTTCAAGCCTTTATGTAACAATGTAACATTGTTTGTTAATAGATTACACAAAAACATTTACTTTTATTTTTAAATTTTTTTTTTTACACAACTAAACCTGGTAGTTAAGTCCAAAATCATTCAACAGTTTCCTCAAAGCTTGGTCGTTCAAAGAGACTAATCTCTGGAGACAATTTGTTCATGTTCTCTATAGCAAACGGTTAGGATGCTGAAAGTTCATATTATAATCCTTATGAAAAACCAAGGAGGTGTTTAAATAACCTCAGCTGCTTAATATCGCTGTCAATTTCGAGACCTTCACAGACCGTTACTTTGACACAAAGTTTATGAAGAGACTGTAAAAGCGATGCGGAGGAAGTTTCTGTGCCTCTCTGTGGAGAGTTTACGCTCATATTAAAACTCCTGCAATTATTTCTCACTGCTTAGTTTTCGGTCGACTGTGAGGCCACTGGGGTAATCGCTGCCGTTAAGGGCAGCATTTATTACAAAATAATTATAATAAAGCAGCAATCTGTAAACAGTCGTGTGAAGAAGGTGTGATATTTATCTTGCAGAAATGAAGTGGTTCACATAAAACAACAAACCCTTAACTGCATAGTCATCAGTACAGTACAAAAGAGCTGTGTATGTTTTCTTCACTGTAATGTCTTAAAGGAACAGTTCACTCCGAAATATTGTTTTTGCAACATTTCAATTCAACCATAATCTGTCAAGCACCATAAAAATAGTCCAAACAACAGCTTCTGAAATCATTCCACAGATTTGTATGAGGAACAGAACAAAGTCTTTATTCACTGAAAATATTTGCTGTCACTTTTTAATTAAAATATGGAAAGTTTTAAATGCATCACGTCAAATTATCATCAAACTTTATTTGTTTTTGCATCTCTTTGCAACATATTTGAAAGCAATGGTCAATCAGTGAATAATGACTTATAGAGAAAAATATACGTTTAAATGAATATTGTTCAGCCAAGTAAACTAAGAACAAAATGGCTATTTGTAATATCTGTGAATTGAAAATAGGCTTACCAACAAAGACGGTCCATCATGTTTATCAGGTCTTTTGAAATTAAATGAAATTTTATTTTATTTCATTTTAAATAAAAGAAAATTAAATTAAATAAATTTGTGGAATTAAATTGTGCACTACATCCCACATTTTCTGAAATAATTGGACAGATTGAAAAATGAAAAAAAAAAAGGTAAAATAAAATGTAATTTTCTGAAATAATTTGACAGATTCATGTGGGGGGGGTGAAATTAAAATTAAAAATTAAAAATTGAAATTGAAAAATTAAAAAATTAAAAATTTGAAATTAAAATTAAAATTAGAAATTGAATTGAATTGAGAGTCCATACAATTTGTGCACAATTAAAAAAAAAAAAATATATATATATATATATATATATAAAGTAAAACAAAACAAAACTGAATGAAATAAATCAATTTTCTGTCGCTTTATAAATCAAATATGGAGAATTGAATGATTTTGGTTTTCATGTCTCTTGCTGTTGTATTTTGAAAGCAATGGTTAATCAGTAATGAAGTAACAGCCTGGAACAAAACAATTCTGTTAATGCTATTCATATAAATATGGCACAAAATGTTCAGGCACTTACCAAGTAAACTTTTGAGGATTGCAAACAGCACTACTTAGCAACCAAGACAAGCCATTACATTTTTCACAGGTCTTTTAGACACTGTGATTAGATTAAGGTAACAGAATAATCCTCTAACACACAATAACAAACAATTCTTCAGTCCTGAGATGTCCAGCATTTAACTACAAGGCTTTGTGAATATTTTCTCATTTGCTTCTTAGATTAGGCGATGCTTTTACGAACCGTCTTCCAGAGGCGATCTGAGATAAGAAGCTAATAATCCCAGACGGAGCTCATTTTCTTGCATCAGAGCTTTCTTTCAGCACAGGTGCTTTTGTTCTGATTTTAACACTAAATTTCACTGGAACCGCTAATGACATTTCATCACGGCTTTATTCATCCCGTAACGACCTTCCAAAACACCACAAAGCGGCAGATTTTCTCCGGGAGAATTTGAAATTAAATGAGGCATTGAACAAACAACTAATACTTCAAGTAAAGCATGAAGACAAAATTGAAAGCAACAAAGCTGGAAAATTAGGAGAAGCAAAAGGCAAATGTCTGGGGTGTACTATAGAGCAGGGTAAGCTAAAAACACATAATGAAAGCTGACTATATTCCACTGTTTAGTTAGGAAGAATAAATAGCCATGGGCTAGTGGAAACTTCTTGACCTTTGACCTCATCTGTGCAAGCCGGACTGTACCAGACATCAGCGCCGAAGAGGATCCGGTCTCTGAGACAGACTCTCGAGCTTAAGCCAGCGTATGTCATTGGGCTTACTTCAGCCCTGTGTCATTCTCTGAGGGCCTTTTGTGGTCTGGACTGGCCACAATCTCTTTCCCAGAATGTCTGAGGCTCATTGTGCCGAGGCGTCTGCGATCGTGTCAATGCCGTGATCCTCCAGCTGCGCTCGCAGAAGGCCGTTCTCGCTCTTCAGCTCCTCCAGCTGAAAGCAACAGCACAGAAAATGGGTATTGAATCTGAAGATATGCTTTAGATATGCACAGTACATTTATGCATCTGTCAGACACATTTATGCAAAGCAACATGCATGCAATAAAATAAATGATATAATAAAACTGTATATAGTAAATTTAAATAGCATTAATAAAAATAAATACATATATAAATAAAAATAGTGCTATTGCTAGTGCATACTTTACTGCTTGAGCTCTACAGGAAGGCTGTATTAATAAAATAAAAATAAAAGTTAAATACAAATAATAAAATACTATTAAATAGCAGCATAAAATAAATTAATTACATATAAATTAATATAAATAAAACAGGACAAGTGAAAAAAAAAATTATTAAATAAAAGTAAAACAATAAAAAAAATTAATAGTATAAAATTAGCATTGATCTATAATAAAAATGAAATTAAATAATACAAATATTGCACTGTTACTGGAGATATTACATTAAAATGATCAAATACTATAAAATAATAATACAAAAATAAAACAGTATAAAATAAAATGTTGCATCACTGGATATATTACATCTTTTTTACCACTCTTTATCACCCTCTTCTGGTGCTGTGAATCAGGCTAATAATTGACATTTGTGGCTTTTTGGTAAAGAAGAGACTGCGTATGAGAATTAAATGATGTGTGAAATAATACTGACTGAATTGGTTGTGATTATTGATTGAGTGTACATATGAATAAAAATATGTATTGAATGAAAATAAAATAGGTTTTTAAAATAATTTTAATGTCAGACTAGGACCAATTTAAAAAGCTAAATGCATGCCCCATTACATTAAAACACATGAAATAGAATGTAATGCAAATCAATGCTTATTTCAATGGCTCTTTGAAGTCATGTATATGCATGTTAATATGTATTTGTCTCTACAATTGGTTCCTTGGTCTGAAAAAGCTTTGAAGACATAAAATGTTGAAATATTATCTAAAAATCTCTATACAGAGAGTAATATGTTCATTATTAGATTTCAGGGAGGACAGACAGGATTTCCTTGTTTACTTTAAAATGTAGGCATATTAAAACGTGTTATGATGTCTAAAACCAGCTCATTAACACGTCTGTCCACATTTACATATTAACAGCTATTCAGACCACTTGATGAACAGCAATATGAACTTCACATGTAAAGAGGTCAGCCAATCACAGAACGTCATTTGCATATACTCTTAAAGGTACAGTAACAAAAATAGCTTGTAGAATACTAAGGATCATCATAAAGTTGACTTAAAAATATCATAGGAACTATATCTTTAAGAAAATGTTGATTCAGCATAAAATAATGAATATGTCAATTCAAAGGATAGGGACTGCATGACAAGGTCAGCGACGAAGTGGCACTAAGCTGCTGTTAAAAGCTTCATACCTGCTGTCTGAGCAGCTCATTGTCCATCTGCACTCTCTCCACTGCTCTCAAACTCTCCTGCAGCCGCTGGTTATGTTGCTTCAGCTCGCCAATGTAATCACATGCCTTTGACAAGATCCCACCTTTACTCTGGAGTAACGAGAAACGCAATGCATTTAAGAGAGAGATGCCGTTTCAAGGCATCTGTGGTAAATAACAGGTCAATACGGAGGTTAAAGAAGCATCACGCAGCTCACCGCTCCAGTCTTGGTGCCGTCTATGCTGCAGTCTGGGATGATTTTCGAGAGTGCCACAATCCAGTTGTTGATTTTGTCTCGCCGTCGTCTTTCAACTGCACATCAACAACAAGAACGATTAGAGGCAAAATCTAGGACATGCTGTCCAAAATTGCACTGCATATTCATTTCTTCAACCCTCTACTGGCCTCTACGGGTGGATTTACATCAGTGCCTGCTGAGATTCATCTTCAGTATCAATATCTTTGGAGTAGTCACAGTAAAAGAGTTATCCAGGCCTTGTTGCTTTGCTTTCATTAACAGAGTAAAGACTTGATTATGACCTTCATTATGTTGTGCTCTTCTTCTCTCGTCTCTAGGAGTGCGCAGACTGTCCATTTTCCTAAAGTGATAATGGGGAAAAAATTTATAATATGCATATTTAATACATTAATTCACTTCAATATCTCGGTGAAGGTGTTTTGAAAGGCTTAACATCTGCAACATTATTTTTAATATTCAAAACGAAATATAAAAATGCACAAAAGGAACAAATACTAAACAAAATTAAATGGAACAGAATTTTTTTTTTATATAGCATCAGTATCTTAATCTAAGTATTTTACAAGGCTTGCAATGTTATCTTTATAAAACATAATTTCTTATTTATTTAAATAAAAAAACAACAAAAACTAAACCACTAAAGAAAGAAAAAAAATGCATGAAAACTAAACAAAGACAAAATATAATGATAAATATAACAAAAATGAAAAATATATAAATGCATAAAATTCACAAATAAAGAACAGACACTACATGAAGTAAAATTAAATTAAATTAAATTAAATTAAATTAAATTAAATTAAATTAAAATAAAATAAAATAAAATAAAATAAAATAAAATAAAATAAAATTAATAAAAATAAATTAAAATAAATTAAAATAAATAAAATAAAATAAAATAAAATAAAATAAAATAAAATAAAATAAAATAAAATAAAATTAAATTAAATTAAATTAAATTAAATTAAATTAAATTAAATTAAATTAAATACAGAATGCAATTTGGTAAAGTACATTTTATTAAGTTATTATTAAGTTATGATTGAAAATGTAGCGCTTTGGGAAATAATAAGAAAATATAAAATGATGCTTTTGTTCGAGATTGATTAACAAAAGCATAAACCCTCTTTTAATGATTAAACTCTAGACACAGCCTTAAAGTCTTAAACTATTTGCACAAAACTTACATTACAGGTCAATATTATGTAAAGTACACTGTAAAAACTTGTTTGTGCCTAAGTTTACTCAACTTAAATATCCATGTTGTCACTTAGTAGTATTTCAAGCTGACTAAACATCACATTTAAAGGCAGCATGAACTTTTTATTTATTTATTTACAGTGTAATTGTTCAATAATGTTGTGTGGATCCCAATTGCTTTTTTTATTTTGTATGCAGGCCTATTTACACTAAATCTACCATCAGCCACCCTACACTCATTATATCAATATTGGCCATTAAAAAGCTCTTATTGGTCAACCACCAAAGCAGGCATGACAAACTTAGTCCCAGCTTTGTAAAGTTTTAGCTAGTATTAGCAGATATCTGTGTAAGGTCTCTCTGCCCTTCGCGTCTGATCTCAGGGGAGTCTCGGCATCGGCTGTGTTCATTAGGTTATAAATTGCAGCGCTGCAAACAGCTGCCGTCTGCGACGAGGCCCGACTTTAGCCTAATGACACAACTGTTCTCCGCGTGAATCTTCCCTCAGGTACCATTTAATTAAGTCACGACTCTGTCACACCGCAAAGGGAAGAACACGCAACACGGGGTAAAGCATCTCACAAAACGGCAGGAAGGAGGCGGGATGCTTTATCTGTGCAAATGCAAAACAACGAAAAGTGATTTTGAACTGAAGATGTTTTTTTTTATGTACACTACAGGGAATCTACTCTTCTATCTTTTTATAATAAAAGCACTATATATAGAGGAAGTGACTTCAGTATGTAAATGCACAGAAGACGAACAAAGGTTAATTCTGCGCCACCGGTGGTAGCAAATGGAATTGCAACATATGTTGTTTGAGAGTCCTGAATGCACAGGGCATAATAATATGTGACCCTGGACCACATAAGAGTCCGTTTTTCAAAATTAAGATTTATACATCATCTGAAAGCTGAATATATAAGCTTGTTAGGGTAGGATCATATTTGGCTGAGATATGACTATTTGAAAATCTGGAATTTGAGGGTGCAAAAAAAATCTCAGTCTTTAAAGCTTTCCAAATAAAGTTCTTTGCAATGCACATTAATATAAAAAAAAAACTATGTTTTGATATATTTACGGTATTTACCTAATGATTTTTGGCATAATTTTGACCCATACAATGTATTGTTGGCTGTTGCTACAAATATACCTGTGCTACTTATGACGGCTTTTGTGCTCCAGTGTCATATATTGTCTCAATGTACTTAGCATTGGATTATCAGCTAAATAATGGACAACAAGCATGTCTGAGTGTCTGAAAGGTGTTTGGAAATTATTTAACAGGACGTAAAAGTTCTTCTTACCAGTTAAAACCTTCATACTCTTGTGCATTGTGATTACCTCTGCAGAGAAATGGAAAATATACTTCAGACATTTCAAAAAACACTAATAAATAGTTATCTAATGAATGACATAGCAGCTTAAACATGGATAGAAAATTATGGTTACCACCATTGCAAATAAAATCTGATGAACAGAGAAATATACTACAATTTATGCAGTATTTATATTGAGAAGAATACGCAACTTTCTGTATAAATGGAAGAATTAAATAACGAGTCACAATTTTGGGTGAACAAGAGAGCAAAACACTTCAAAATATTATTTCTGAGATAACTGGATTATTGGATGCCCACTCAATGAACATTTGCAGTTTACTTCATGTGACAAGCATAGCATACCACCAATGAAAAATAAATAAATAAATAAATAATAATGCAATTAAAATCTGTAACTGAAATTAAACAAAATATAAATATTAGCTGAAATAATTAACTTAAATAAATATTAGAAATGTTTTTAAGTTGAAGCTTTATCTAATATTTATTAGGGATGAATGATATTGGATTTTGCCGATATGCCAATACTTATCAACTAATTTTTGCCAATACCGATGCCGATATATTTCAAAATAACAACACCAATTCTCTCCTGTACAGAAAAAAAGCTTTTTTTCATTAATTGGTTGGTTTTAAACAAGGACTTATTTGTTAGAATTAAATAAACAATAATGAAATTTTTTTCACAGTACTTTGAAGCTTTCAAAATAACTATAAATAAACTATATATACACTTTCCATACATTTTCCATCAGAAAGATGCAGTGTTAACCCTAACACTTTATTTTAAGGTTTAATATTTGTAGATGTAAGCAAAAGAGTCTAAAATCTTTTAGAGCTTATGATTTATTTGAAAAAAAAGCAGATTTTTTACATTTAAAGCTCATATCAGGCATTTCCGATATCAGTCCGATAATATCGTGCATCCCTAATATTTGTATTTTACTTTATTTCAGTGGCAACTAGAATAAAGTTGATTTACCAAATTTATAAAATTAAAAAAAAAATAGTTAAAGCTATGCATAAAAAACTAATAAAAATTGCAAATGCACATAGCAAAATACAATTTTTGCTCAGATTAAAATGAAAACTGAAAACAAATATAAAAAGTGAATTTAAAATATTGATAAACACTATACTACAATCGTACTACGGCATTCATTTTACTATTCTGAACACAACCCACTCTCTCTTACTAGAGTGGCTTTTATCCCAGGATCTAGTAAATGGAAGATATGATTAGGACTCTTGTGCAATTTATTACACTGTATTCATGTCACATGAGCTGCAAAAGCTGTGTGTGTCCTAAACGACTGAAACAAACACTTCTGCCACGTGATTCTTTAGCTAGATATTCCTACTGAGCTTATTTTGGAGCATAAGGATGTTGCAACCGCACAAACCATTTTCACCACACTTCTGCTTCTGCAAAAAGCACGGAAGCACAACAAACCGCGCTCTCCTTATGACTGAATTTGATCGCGTGATCCTATCAGAAAACCAAATCATGACAAACAGCCTTGTTTTCACGTAGATTCGCCGACGTGCAAGTGGGATCCCAAGGTTAAATGGAGAGCAAGGCACAAAAAGAAAACATGCCGCAGTGCAACAAATAATCACTGCCTGAGTAAATCCCTTCCCAAATTAAAAAGGGTAAATGTTATGAATTTTAAATAAATGCAGTTGCTTTAAGGGACAACACCTGTGGCGTGCTGTAAATGCTGTTTTTTTGCACTCACACGGTGTACATAGGTGTGCATGGAGCTAAAGTCCGCTGGGAGGCAGAATGCAGCACATCTGAAGGAGTCATCATCACGTAGAATTGACCTAAATGAGAGAGACGACAGATGTTGTATTGCTACGCATACTAAATTCAAATCACATTTACTGCCACCGGGGGAACTCATGTTTACCCTGATAAGAGACTCAATGAAAGTTCAAAGATAACTCAAATATTATTTATAGCAAATACATACATTGTGCATGTATACATATGCATTATTTTGTCTTCTGGGAAACATGGAAGTATCTTCTGTACTAGCACTAGATGAAAAAAATATATCATATTTTTAATACATGGTTTTTCCTTCTGGAGCATCGGTGAACTTTGAACCTTCTGTAATAGCTTGATCTAATGAGTCCCTCAGTTGTCCTGTGTGAAAAGACGTTGTTGGAAAGGGTTCAAATGCACTTGTATGAAGAACAGCAGGCAGTTTAACCGTTTAGGACGAATGCATCTTTTCATTTGTAATTAATTTAGTAATAAGTAAGCACTGACATCATCAGATGGATACTGGAAAGCACGAGCTGCATTTGAAGTCATTGTGAAATGCATATAAACCCATGCTTTTGAAGCTGTAAACCAAGATTAATGCATGCATTACTTGATGGACGAACCATAACCTAGTTTATAAGAACTTTAAAGCACTGTAAAGTATGTTGCATGTGATTCTATAAAGCTCTATAAAACTATGCATACCTGCTGTTTGTGTGAGTTTAGGGTCAGCTGCTGTCTGCGTGGACATGGCCGTGGCTGTCTTCTCTCCTGTATCTTCTCCAGCAGGACTGTCTTCATTACTGAAAGAGTTTTGAATTACTGTCTGGGAGAAAACAGGCGTAACACATTTTACAACCCACAAACAAACGCATAACATCTGGCTATTTAGAGCTGAGTTTGTGTCATTTTCATCTTCTGCTCTGACATCTTGTCATGTTCTGCTGCGCGCTGAAGGAGATTTTTGGAACACCACGACATAAGTATAAGTGAATGGGATGTGAAGTAAAAGTGGTGCTGATGCAGGGACCGAGCTGGTTGCCATAGTAACACATGTTGATTCCGTACCTGCTGGGATTTAGTGAGGTTGGATGCAGAGTCCACATTAACCGGCCCTCTGAATTCACCTCTACTCTTCAGTCGCTGATCTGAGACCTGAGGAGCAGAAAAACACAGAATTTAATTTTTTTTTTTTTTTCAGACTAATTGTGATTTTTACATAAATGTCCCAATTTGCAATTAAAAAGTAGCATTTAAAATTTTGAAATAATTATGGATTTTTATTGCTCAACAAGGCTGCAATTTATTTGATAAAAAAAAATATTCTGAAATATTATTACAATTATAAAATAACTATTTTCCATATTAATAAAACATACAAAAAGTGTATTGCAATTTATTCCTGTGATGCAAAGCTGGATTTTCAGCATCATTTCTCTAATGTCAAATGATGCATCAGAAATCATTCAAATATGATAACTGGCTTCTCAGTTATTAATGGTGCTCAATTATAAATAGCAGCTCTTATTATTGTCGATGTCAAAAACAGAAGAATCCAGAGTGTCATTTTTGATCAGTTTATTGAAATCTTGCTAAATAAAAAGTATACTTTTTTAAACTTATTTCACAATTTTAAATGGAAGTGTAACATGTTTTCAGTAAAAATATGAAATAAAAAGATGATTTTAACATTGATAATGATCAGAAATGTTTTGTGAGTCAACATATTAGAGTGATTTCTAAAGGATCATGTGACACTGAAAGTAAAGACATGACGAATTTCAGCCTGAAATTAGGTTATGGTGACACCCCTGCAAGAAAATAATCATAAAAACAAAAGCTTCTGCTATTCTTTGCAGTGACAAATCCTGATGTGTAGAGAAAACAACTGTAATTCCCTATAAGGTGTTCATGGGAAATTTCCAGTGTCTCCTGACTGAATTCTCCATTCATCCATCATTCCTGCAATGCATAGAGCTGTGCATGATCTAATTTGAAGGTCTAGAATGGCACAGTTGTTCACTAACAGAATACGTATTTGTAAATACCCCTTCAATCTTCTGTCATGTGACGCGCCGCCAGACTGACATGTGACACAGGCCCAGTGCCAATCCCAGCCAGAGATTACAATCACATGACTGCAAATGGGTAAGACTCAAGAAAACATTTCCCACAGTCATATCTCACCACATATGCAAGGACAATAAGTCTTATTTATTTTATATTTCATGACAATTAAGTACATTTTCCCTGATTTCCCTTTTTTCTTACATTTCTCTTTATTGCAATGCATCCTTAATGTTTTTTTTTTTCATTTCCAAAAATTATCAATAGTGATTCTTACTGGGTTACAGTAAAAATATTATTTCTAGTATTATTTTAATTCAGCGTAAATGAAAGACAATGCAAAACTTTTTTAAAAAAAAAAATAGGCTTAGCTGCCTCTGTGTGAAATATATATTGAGGAATACATTTTGTAGTAAGATCACACAGCTTCTTTTGACAGAATTCACGAGAGACTGAATGAAAAAAAAAAAACATTATGCACAGAAATAAAATCTGTTTAATCTTCCTATTAAAAATCTTGACTCTAATAAAGGATTTATCTATGATGACACTAAAAGAAAACTCACCTGTATTTTTTGTGTGAAACTGTTGCTATCCTCATAAAATAAAGGATGAGGATGGCTGGATGCCACGGCTGCATCAAGAAAACAATACAGCGGATGGGTAGTTGACAAAAAAAAATTTTAGGTTAGTGTTTATAAGTAATACAACTGATAAGTAATCTAAAAGGATTTTAATTAGCATTACATAATGTATGCATGTATGTTAAATTTCATGTCAACCGCACACATATAATCCATATATCTTGGAATGAGAATACAGTAAAATAGTATGAAAAGAGAAAACCATAACAAATAAAGCGTGCATCGTGAAAAATGTGATGAACAGGACTTTATGACAGTCATACCTTCAGCTATTTGTACTACTTTCTTTCTTTTCTTGATATTTGTGACTGCAGACAAACTTCTTGTTCCTGTGACACATAACACATTAAACTTTGTTTAACTTTTCAGCAGATGTTGTTCTCTAAACTACAGCATGCATACAAAACAATATTGAGGACCAGTAACAATGCACAATGTTTCCACAATCAAACATCATTATATACACATCCATTTTTATATATTTTTTTTTTTCTCAATCCGTGCATTCACAAAATTACAGTGCATGAAATATCCTGCATGCATGACAGATTTCTCATGACTTTCTGCAGTAGTTTGCATTGAAGTGTAATGCATTACCTGAGTCTGACTGTAGTGTGTTTGAGAGTTGAGCTCCAGCTGATCCATCAGTGCTCTGACTCTCTCGCAGCTGATCACGGGAACAAACACTTTAGTCACGTGACACACTCTTCTTCTTCATCTCAGGTTTAATAGTAAACCAGTTTACTCTGCATTACTGCCACCAACTGAATAGGAGTGTGGAAATATACAGCATTCCATTTAAAATAATTAACAACAATAACACATTAAATATTATATAAATATTATTTTCTGAAAAATAATCTATAAAAATCCGTCCAATCCAATTATATTTCAAAGGATATATTTTACGGTAGCCTAAATAAAATAGTTTATATATAAATTATAATAGTTTAATATTTTTTGCCACAAAACGTCAAGCAAATTTAAGAAATCTACATTTTGTAATATGTATTAATACACAAGACTTTATTTACATTTTTTTTAAAAAAAGGAAAGTGGGTAAATTACTTTTGAGTGCAGCTTTTCATTTTGACCAGCAGGTGTCCTTAATGTGCCGCTTTAAGCCCTTCACTGAATAATTTTGCGATTATGCTTAGTCTCGGAAATTTCCTTACTCTCATCACGTGCTGTAATACGTTTTTTTAATTGTAGTCAGGGCTAGATTTGCTGTCAGCCCTGCGTTCAGTCACAACAGCAACACGACCTTTAACCTACTTACATAGGAACGACTTTTAAGTCCGTTTTAGTCGGAGCGCTGGAGCGCAAGAACATTCGGAGTAACTGATTGGCCAGTTCTCAGCTTTTGATTGACAGCTCTCTGATCTCGGCAATTCTATTGGCTCACATAATGGGCGTTCTTTAAAGCCCGCCCCAAATGGTGTCACATCTATACCGCTCCGGCTGGAGTTCACTCATGCCCGCGGCGATCCAGAGTCCGACAGAGGAAGAGTCACGATGAGCGGCAGAGTTCTTGTCGGAGTTAAACGGGTCATTGACTATGCTGTCAAGGTATACGATAGATAATCTTCCTACAAATGCTTTTAATTAAGAATAAACACGGAGTTGCCCTGTTTTAGATGGCAAAGAGCTGGTTTTAGGCCAGCTGTTCTGCTGAATGAGGTTAGACATGTAAACTGGGTTGTTTGTTGAAGGTCAGTGTTGTTATTATTGTAGTTTTATTTCATATATGATGAATTCAAAACAAACAACGTGCAATTATGGCCATGCAGTTTTAATACTAATGAGGTGTATTCTTCTACTTGACCTGTCCAGCTGTAGTTTTATTAGCATTCTTGTGAATGTGGGTTGTTCTACAGTTGTGTGATTTAATGCATTTGATAAAGTTAAAAAATGAAATATAAAGTCATCCTTTAATATGACATAGCAGAAAATAGTAAAATATATATATTTTTGGATATTTTCACATTCAGTTAGCTTTTCCTAAACGTTTACAGTTCTAAAATTCTTTGTTTCTGTTATTGTTTATTTATGTAATTGCATATAAGCAGTTTTAATACAAGTGCTTGATTGTGTTTCTGTGTTCAGATTTATATGTATTGTGCAAGATCATGGCATGCTGTCGTTTATAGGATGCATTAAATCATGACAACAGCAATTCGAAAGGTGGTGGTTAAGACAAGTTGGTTTTCCATATTAAATATTTCTGTTTATATATTCAGATCTTCAGCTTTATTTGTTTTTATTTGATCAAACTGCCTTTTATTTAAATTAAACTGAACTAAAAAAGCTCCTATAACAAAAAAAAATAGTTCTAAATATTAATTATAAAATAAACTAAGTTGCCGTTTTTGAGCATTTGATGTTTCTTAAGATTTAATTGCACTGCATTTGTCACCTAATAATAACTGAATGTGATCAGAATTATTTTTTTTTTGCTGGTTTAGCATTTAATCTTTGGTCTTGTGCGCTTCTCTTTTGGCCATTATTAAGTAATCCGATATCAGATGAGTTACTATGTTGAAATGTATTGATTGTCAGGTCATATTGATCAGGCTGGTCATCAATACAATGTCAAATCTATCTCCATCTCTATTATGATCTCTTCAAAGCAGTTCCTAACAAATCCCAATAAGCTAGATATGCTCAGTGCATATGATTCAAGGTGATTAAAAACCTCTGATCTGGTTCAGTTACAATATTGATCTGGGAGCATGTGGTCTCAGTACTGTTGGGTTACAGACGGATCAGTCTGTGTTGTCTGGATGCCATGGGTTATGAAATGGCCTTCATGGTATCATAATCAGTGCGTGTTCTCCATGCTACCCTATGTGCACAGGTCATCTGAGGTTAAATGTGTTGCCACTTACTTAAATACAAGAGGCTGTGAATGTTTTGGACATCCTCCATTCCAGCTTTGTGAAAGTCACCGTCTAGTCCTAACTGACCTTCCACTTCAGATTCGAGTCAAGCCTGACCACACAGGAGTGGTTACAGACGGCGTCAAGCATTCGATGAACCCTTTCTGTGAGATTGCGGTGGAGGAGGCCGTCAAACTCAAGGAGAAGAAGCTTGTTAAGGAGGTCGTGGCCGTCAGCTGTGGTCCTCAGCAGGTTCAGGTAAGAAAGTTTGCTGATGTTTCCTCCTCTGAAGTTTTATAAAATAAGAAATCTATACGTTTTATGTCAATTTTCTATGTGAGGAAATATTATTAAATGGCAGTTGATCATTAATCAGCGTCCTTACAGTAATCTCTGTGTTGTAGGAGACAATCCGGACGGCTCTGGCCATGGGAGCGGACCGTGGCATACACGTGGAAGTGTCCGGAAAAGACTACGAGACTCTTGGACCCCTGCAGGTCTCCAAGATTATGGCTGCTCTCGCTAAGAAAGAGGAAGCCGATCTGGTCATTCTGGGTAAACAGGTACCTGATTGTTAATTATGCCACAATGGTAACAAAATGGCTGAATACTCATCGATGGGTTTCATAATAATGTTTCTCATCTAGGCCATAGATGATGACTGCAATCAAACTGGACAGATGACAGCAGCATTGTTGGACTGGCCACAGGTCAGACATCTTCAGATTAGTTTATGTAGTGATGTTTGAGAAGGAAAGCATAACTATGGATTTGAGTATCCTAGCATTTTTTGCCTGTGCAGATGTCAAAATGGAGTCGAATTTAATGTTTTTTTCTCCCAAAATTAAACTATTAATGGATTATTATTGAATCTAATTTTTTTTAAGGGAACCTTTGCTTCTGAGGTGAACATAGAAGCAGACAAGCTGAAGGTGGTGAGAGAAATAGATGGGGGTTTGGAGACCATTAAGATCAAATTGCCAGCCGTGGTGACCGCTGACCTCCGTCTCAACACTCCCAGATACGCCACGCTGCCCAACATCATGGTACAGTGACGGCACGCTGCACATCAGCAGTGATTACAGTACATGCACTAGCGACTCTGAGGTCATGAGTTTGATTCCTATGGAACGCAAATGACAAATTAATAGCTTAAATGCAATATAAGTTGCTTTGGATAAAAATATCTGCCAGATTCGTATATGTAAATTAGAGCCCGGCTGATACCGATACAAATATTTGTTGCTTTTAAAATCCGATATATCGGCCAATATTTAATTATTTATTTTAATTTCAGAAAAGCACAACAAAACATTAACAGATTTCCCTAACAATAGTCATTTGTAGTTATTTATGAGTTTTAATGATAGTCACAAATTTTGTCATGCTTATTTAAGTTAACCCTCCTGTTTATCCTTAAACATCCGTCAATGTTTAACATATGTACATATATACTTAACTTTTTTTTTTTTGTTTTTGCTTCAGATTGAGTGACTTTTTCCTAATTTAATGGGGAAAACTTGGTAAACGTAAAATTAACATGATATTATTTTTTCAATGCCCTGTACACATTTTGTCACATCGGTGTTTTTCGGGGACTTTTAGCTGTATAAAACATAAGAAATATAAAAATAAAATTTACACACATTTGTTTTGGGTGATATTGAGGTCACTATAACATGCTATGATTTTATAATATGCACTATAATTTTATATGTTAAGTATAATAAAAATAAAAAACACTAACACAACCATACCTGTAGTATTGCAAGAACCACTCACAGTTCATATGGCATGGGCGTAGGGGGAATCCTAATTCTCACTAGAGACTTTGATATTTCCCATGCCATGGGGGAGGGGAAAACCTAATTTCAGAGTGTTGTTAAGTAGTCAACAAAGACATTAATTACCTGACACTAACCTATTTGCAAAAAAAAAAAAAAATCATATTCTGGAGGTTAAATTGCTAAATTGCAATAGGATAAAAGGTGTTAGCGGATTTTAGGGTAACAGGAGGGTTAAGAGAACTGATGAGGATCTTTTAATTGTTATTCAAGCAATGTCTGTCTCGTGACCAACTCACCAGCGATGATGTCACTCGTGGATAACTGTCTGGAGCAGCAGGTTACAGGATGTGTGGCGCGTTATACACGAGTGTTGCCAACAGGGACGGTGTAGAGTGCCCTCTGGGGGACAAACTACACAACGCCAACACTCATGACACGGTTGAAGGGTGTTTCGTCCGTTTTTATGTTATTTTTGAAATGTTCATTTATCGGCCATTATAAATGCCGATACCGATAGTTTGGAAAATGCCTAATATCAGCCGATAAATCAGTCAGGCTCTAGTGTAAATGCATACACTACTGGTAAAAAGCTTGTAAATTTTTTAAATGTTTTCAAAATAACTTTTCTGCTCACCAAGGCTGCCTTTATTTGATTAAAAATACAATTTAAAGTAACTGTTTTCTATGTGAATATATTGTTAAATATAATTTATTACTGTGATGTCTTCAGTGTCACATGATTTTTCAGAAATTATCCTAATATGCTGATTTGCTGCTCAATAATAATTTCTTCTTATCTCTGTCAGTTGTTACTTCATTTTTATGGAAATTGTGAAACTACCATTCAAATATTTGTGGTATAATCTTTTTATCAACTAAATATATATTTTTTTTTACAGCAAGGATGCATTAAATAAATCAGAATTGCAGGTAAAGTCATTTATAATGTTACTTAAACTGAGATTTATTTTAAACTCTCTATTCATCAAAGAATCCTGTAAAAACCGTCCCACAAAAGCATTAGGCAATAATGTTTCAACATTGATCAAATTAAATGCCAACATTAATCATTTAGCACCAATAAAAACTGACCATAATCAGCATAAAATGAATTAATTCTCAAATATCATGTGACACTGGAGACTGGAGTAATCTGAAGAAGAAAGAGTTTTCTTCAAATAAATGCAGTTTTTGCTGATACAGTATGTCACTTTTGTCAATGACAAGTCCGGTGAGAACTGTAAGATGGTTTGTTGGTGGATGTTCATCATTTCACTGGCACTTTTGTCATGGGATCACTATTTGTTCAAAGCATTGTTTAAATTTTATAATACTAAACTACAGCTGCTTTTCATGAAGAACCCTTGAGCAACATAAACGGACAGCAGGAAGAAAAAAAAAGTAGAATGAGGCATGTTTAAACATTTTTTTTTTTTTTTTCCTGTAGAAAGCGAAGAAAAAGAAGATTGCGAATGTGAAGCCTGCAGATCTGGGGGTGGATGTGAGCTCACGGCTGGAGGTGCTGAAGGTGGATGAACCTGCTCAGAGACTAGCTGGAGTCAAAGTGGAGACGGTCGATGATCTGGTGGGAAAACTGAAAGAGGCTGGAAGAATATAGAGGACGCAGATGCAGGAGCGGTGCAGACTAACACTGAAGGTAAGAATATAATGGGATTGCACTCAATGACATTTCTCAGAAATGATTTGCACAAATGAATGACATGGAACAAAACATGAGGCCTGGAAAAAGATATTGCATTTAACATGCAAACAATATTTGCCTGTGAATCAACCTAAATAAAGTCAAAATGGCCTTTAAAGGTGTCCAAATGAAGGCCTTACCAATGCATACTTCTAATCAAACATTAGGTTTTGTTATAATTAAGGTAAATATTTTCATCTTAATGATTTCTGGCAGTTTATTCAGGTGAAAAACTGTCACATAGACATAGTTTGTCAACAGTTTGTTCAGTTCTCAACCTATTTTCACATGCATGAATTATTTAATGCCTAATCCTGAATTCCACTTTTTAAATGGCACATTTTGCACACTACTTTGCCAATAAAAGTGTACAATTTATTACATTTGACTGCTTTTAAATGCATTATAGCTGAAGAATATAATTAAAAAAAATATTCATCCTTATTTTAGAAAGTGGAAATGTAATTATTATTTTACTGATATTTTATTGGTTTTATTGATATAATTTTTTCCCCCCATTCATTATAAATTATGTAATATTATGCCTTTTTTTGCATATACACAGGATTTTCTTTTCAAGATTCACAGATCTATAATTGAGGTGTTGTTTTCTTCTATAGGTCTTTCATCACTGGTGATTGAGCAATCGTTGAGGCCAGTAAAGTCTGGTTCGGCCCCGTCACAAATCCAGACCAGCCCCATGTAGATCATGTAGTACCTGCTCCTCTGTGGATGCTGAGAGACACTGCTCCATCAACAGCCATCCGTCCCTCAAGGCTTCACCAGTTTTTCAGTGCATTTCAAGAAAAATTACATCAATATTTTAGGGAACATTGTGAATGCACTAATAAGCCATTAAGTTGTGATTCCTGTCAATTATTGTGTAATTAAAAAGCTGTTTTCAGTGTAGTTTAGTTATGCTGTTTAAAGTTTTAACAGGACAGTGTCTCTCAGCATAACGAGAGTAAATCCCATTACCACAAGCGCCTCTGAATGAGTCCTGATTGTACAGTATCATTTGATGACAATAAAAAGTTGTCTTTTTCATATGCATATGCATGTCTCGTGTAGCCTGATTCATATTTTTTTATTTATGTTGCTTTTCCACTCTTAAAGCTGCTGGGTCATGTTTGTGATGTTCACATACTTTGCACTATCCCGGTTTGAAGTGGAGACAACTGCATTGTTTGTTTGTTTTTCCAACAGAGCAGATTTTCTGTTCTAATGGGAAACATGTATTTGTTAATTTCAAGATGTCAGGATCTGAGCTTGTCTAACCTGTTGTGCGTAATTGATGATTTTGGATACACAGATGTCCGGGGTGTTGTCATGTGCCACCCGTCTGGTTTACTGATAAACAAAGGCAGTGCTGGGAACCATGTGGGCTCTGCTGAATGAAGACGTCAGGTAATCTCACTGTGGGTCACTTTTTTTTTTTTTTTTTTTTTTGCTTTTGGCCACCAAATATAAAAGTCAGAGGTTAGGACAATATTTAAAGGCCTTATGAGTCCATTTTATTTTTTCCCCCAAAATTTAGTAATTTACCTGACTTTTACAGGTCTATGAATAACACTTTTAACCTTCCTCCCATATTAAATGCATGATGTTTGATCATTCTGTCAGTTTTCCAGTAGTCTCTGTCTTAAAAAGCAACTTCTTATGCCTTAACACAACTTTTTTTTTTTCCGTTTGTTTTTGCATGTAAAACCTAAAATAAAATTTTTTAATCTTTAAAGTTAATTTCCATTGAGATTTTAGTAATTTACCTGACTTTTACAGGTCTATGCAAAACACATTTAATCTTACGCTTCATCATATATTCAGATGTTTCAAGACATTGGGTGAAATAAAATGATTTTTAGTTTATTTTAATTATTTGTCTTCATTGTATTAAAAGTGCTCTTTTAAGTCTAATAAATAAAATCGGATTTTTACCTGACATAAAAGATAGAATCTGCTGCCTCAATCACTATAGTATATAAGATTTGTGTGTAGTTTTCTTTTTTTTTTTATTCAAAAGGATAGTTAATCAAAAACTTGCCTACTGTCATTATTTTCTCACCCTCACGACTCACGTTGTTCTAAACCTGCATGTTTTATGCTTTCTACAGTGAAACACAACGACCGTTTAATAACCGTGAAAGTTGGTAGTTAACTCTGTTAAATCTGTAGTTAACCCACTACCCCTTTAAAACCAGGACGCTAAGCCCCGCCCACTCCTGCTTCCTCGCAGCGCAGTGCAGAGCAAAGCAAACTTCTTTAGTACTGTATGTGAAATCAAAATCAGCATATGTTTCTGATCATACGGAATAGAGGTATATATATATATATATGTGTGTGTGTGTGTGTGTGTGTTATATATTGATCTAAAGCCACTGATGGGATGTTTTGTCCAGGTAAAGCTCACCTGCACGGAAGCGTTGGGGAACATTTCTCACCTGTTCATCAGAGGAATATGACTTCATCATCAAAATTAAAACTCTGACAGACCTAGAGGCTTGGTTTGGGTTTGGCGAAATGCAGAAGCTGTTTAGTTTGATTTTTGTTTTTTTGTTCTTCATTACGGGTGAGTAAAATCAAATCTATGTCAAACCATACTGTTTAACATGACATTATTTTTCGTTTTATGGCAAATTATAGACTTTAACATAACTCACATAATTTTTTTTTATAGTATTATAAAAAAAGTTCTTTTTATTGCAATGCTATAATAGAATTGGTGTTAAAAACTGAAAAGAATGTTTAAAACTAATGTAAAACCTTAAGATTTTTTGATTTGGTTTGATCATTCTGTCAGTTTTTCATCAGTTTCTGTCTTAAAAAGCACATTTTTTACCTTTTCTGACCTAACAGACAACCTAACATGAACTAAAACTGAACAATATATTTTTGCAGATATTATCTATATATTTGTAGATATTAACTGATTAAAAGGACATGTTATATATATATATTTAATATAGTTAATGTCATTTATGTTTGAAGTCTTTTGGTTTATTTCATTTTTGACAAAGTTTATGAATGCCACTCTAGTATCTTTATCTTAATGTATATAAACATATTGTAATATAGCTATTTAGATGATATTTAGTGAATTTGTGTTAGAGTACCAGTTCAACACCTGCCCACTTTTGCATGAAGTAATTAGATGTAAATGTTGTTGATTTAAATCCTGCCATGTTTAATCAGTACATTGACGTAAACCAAGGCCAGAAATTCACAGATGCTCTTTTTGCATGATTGCAACCACCCTAAATCATCTCAGAGAGCTGTGCGTGATCCGTTATTGTTTTATCCTCTTCGTAGGTAATGTGTGTTATCTGAGCATCTCACCCAAGGGACCTGTATCCGCTGACGCTCTCGTGGGCACCAATGTGACTCTCAGTGTGTCTCACGCCGGTGTCCCTCAGCCTGAGGTCATGTGGTTTAAGGGAAGCCTTCTGGTTGCCAAATGGACCGTCGGTAACAGCTCGCTTTCAGGCGTTTTTAAACAAGAACTAAACGGATCCCTTACCTTTATCAATGTGTCGCCTCGTCATAATGGTACATACACTGTGGAAATGAATCATATTGGGGAGGAAAAAGTCAGCGCTACGTTTTACCTCTTTGTTTATGGTGAGTATATGAAGAACAGGAATATGGTCTAGGAACATCATTAGTTAGTGAAAGACTTTTAATGTAATCTGTAACCTGTTCCTGGTAGATAATATGTATTTGTTTACTTTTTTTGTACGTGTGAATTGTGAAATAAGTGTTTTCTATTTTTAAAAACAGGTCAGCTGGTAATTATTATATATAAAACCTTTCATTAATAAATCATGTTGATTCATGTGTATGAGAAATGAATGACTAAAATATGCTATTATAGATTAAAACCATTTTTTGAATAGTTGAATAACTCAAATTAGCTTTTTATTCCAACCAGTTGTTGATGTACTTAAATAACTAAAAAACAAAAACTTAAGATACTTTAAGAAATATATTTTCAAATTATGAATCATTAAGGTAAAGATACAACATTAACAGTGACACGTACATGATGTTAAATATTTATTATGCTTCTTTTTGTTCTTATTGTTAATTATATATTCAAGAATACAATTATTTATTTATTTAAATACACTTTTGACTTGCTGTCATTTTTCCTAAAGACTGTTTTTATGTATTATTTAGCTATTGTTCCCCGTCTTAAGACACATGTGTGTAGTGTGCGAGTTGGTAAATGTGTTTCATTCATTTCCACGTATTTCTGATTTTTTCCACGCTTTCCTGTGTTTCTCAATAGATATGATCATGAATGTATCCCTGCACACTGATCCAGGAGACGCTGTCGAGGGTGTAGCGAGGTTTTCCTTGTATTACAGCACACTGCAAGGGGAGGCCAAAGAGGTGCAGTGGTTCTTTAATGGACTACAGTTAAGAAACGGATCTCATTATTCCATCAGCGGGAAGAACCTCACGATAAACCAGCCCGGCAGGAGCGACACGGGCCGCTACACTGTGTTACTAACCAACCCGTTCAGCTCTGAGACGCAACACAGGAACATCACAGTGCTGTGTGAGTATAGGGTGATTACATTCATTTAAAGGAATAGCGTCGGAAGAAATGAAAGCCATCCGAGATGTAGATGAGTTTGAAACACATGAAGAAATCCATTGCAGTGAATGGGTGCCGTCAGAATGAGAGTTCAAACAGCTGATAAATATTACTCCATTTGATCAATTAACATCTTGTAAAGTGAAAAGCGGTTAGTTAACATCGAGATCTTCAAACCAGCTAAAATATTAGTCCATAATATGGTCACTTCTGAGAAATATGCACAGATCAAGCAACATTTACGAGCCAAAACAGCTTTAAAAAGATAGATGTTTAATGTTAGTGGAAAGGAGATGGACTGTTAAAGTTAAAAACATCTTAATGGTGGATTTGTTTCTTACAAACACACAGCTTTTGACTTTACAAGATATTAACTGCTGGACTGGATGCGATGTGGTGTTTTTATCAGCTGTTTGGACTCTCATTCTGACGGCACCCATTCGCCGTTGCTGAGCAAGTGAAGGAATGCTGCGTTTCTCCAAATCTGATGAAGAAACACACTCAATGAGCACAGACTTTCATTTACGCCTGAACTGTTTCTTTGAGAGTCTTTCCCAACAGTAGCCCGTTTCATTTCCGACATCGTATTTTCCCTTCTTCGGCTGCCCTCAGATGGACCCGATAAGCCAGTTCTCAAGGTCAGTCCCACAAAAGCAGTCTTTGTTTCGGGTGAGTCTCTGTTCCTCTCCTGTCAGGCCGAGGGTGAACCGCCCCCCTCCGCCGCATGGTTTTTCAACGGCAAGTCCATTGCGACGTCTTCAACAGGAACAGTCAGTCTCAGCAACGTTAAGACGAGCCAAAGCGGCGTTTATACCTGCGTGATGATCAACACCAGAACTGAGGCGACACTTCAGAGGAACGTCACTGTAATTGTTTATGGTAGGTACAAAAGTCCTTTTGTAAGCAAAGTAAGGTAACACCTGCATGCTAGGATGTTGTGCATCATGTAAATATTCATTATTTTTTTGCTGAGCCCTTCTAGGCTATGTGTATTTTTTTAGCACAGTTAGCAGGATTTTAGAAGCCAGCTTGTATTTCTCTTGTCCTCTCCATCATGTCAGAGTCTCCCAGCGGTGAGGCGTTGTGTTCGGTGAAGGCTGTGAATGGAGGCGCAGCGCTGCAGTTCCTCTGTCTGTGGCCAGGCGGCGCTCCGGAAGCACAGGTGTCTTTTCCCGGCCTGAGCGTGAATGCCAGTGGACACGGGAATTACAGTTTGACTATAAATGATATTCAGAGCTTAAACGGACGAGAAATCATCTGTAAAGCTGAGCATCCTCTGATTCAGACGCAATGCAGTGTCATTCCTCGTAAGTCTTGCTCTGTTTCTAACTGGGATTTGAAATAATTGAGTTGTATATTAATCTAATTTGGATTAATTGTGGAGTAATGTTATTTAATATACCAGCGGAAAGTTTTTAAACAGTCAGATTTTAATGTTTTTGAAGAATTATCTTCGGCTCACCAAGAATGCGTTTATTTGATCCAAAATACAGCATAAGCTGTAATAATATTTTTCTATTTAAAATATTTGCTTTCTATGTGAATATATGTTAAAATGTATTTTATGTCTGTGATCAAAACTGAATTTTTAGTGTCATTGCTGCAGTCTTCAGAGTCACATAATTGTTCAGAAATCATTTTAATATTCTAATTTGCTGTGAAGAAAACATTTATTATTATTATCAATATTCAAAATTAAGTAAATTAATAAAAAAAACTGAGTAAATTAATATATATATAGTATGTAAAAATAAATGATATTGATAAAGACAAAAACATTAAAATCTTACTGTTGGCTATAAATAAATTATGAATAGTAAATAAACTGTATATTGCATTCATAATATTTTCAGAAAAAACATACATTTAGTTAATTTGTGCAGAATTATTAATATTTAAAATTTTGGTTGTGAAGAGTATTATTTATATTATTATTAATCTATTATTATTATTTTGATTATTTAGTATTATTTATCCCTCTCATACATGGACTGTATCTTAACTTTCTTTTATTCTATTCATGCATTGATTAATTATTTGCATATTAATCCACACCTTAAGTAGTCACCTGGCATGTTGCAATGCATTATGAGATTGCCTTCTGCATGGTTTGCTTTAGTTGAAAAGTGCCGTTTGTGTTGCTTCCTATATAGAGTTAACTTCATTCATTTCTGTTAGGATGCTTTGAGGACACTAAGGCGTTGAAATTACCTCTGTTGCAGGTGGCCCTGTGGACTTTCTCCCAGTAACTTTAACCAGCGTGAGTCAAGATGAACGGTTGAGGGTTGGGATTCAGTGCTCTGCTGAAGCAACACCTCAAGCTCTTGTGCACTGGATCAAGAATGGAAGCTACTTGCAAACTGGGCCCAAATACCAGATCAGTACAAACACAACTCAGCTATTTATTAATGATTTTAATGTCACTACAGACCTCGACACCTACACCTGCACTGCCTTCAACCCTCTCGCCAATAAAACTGTGAACACAGCACTGCTGGGTACGGATCCATTCTAGATGACCACCAATAATGGGTTTTCGAAGATTTGTTTTCTTTTTAAGGAAATTAATTTTTATTTTCAGCAGGGATGCATTGAAATTATTAAGCAGTGCATCTGTTTTAAAATTTCTAATAATCAGAAATTTTTCTTGAACAGCAAATCAGCATATTAACATGATTTCTGAAGGATCATGTGACACGGAAGACTGTAGTAATGATGCTGGAAAGTCAGCTGCGCATCACAGAAATAAATTACATTTTAAATGTGAGCCTGGATCACAAAACCTTAAAAGTGCCATAGAATGCATTGAGAGAATATTTTAAATTGTGGTCTGATATGTATATACGAGGGTATGTCGCTTAGGTAAGGGGAAGAAATGTCCAGAAACGGTTTTCCAGGTCCATTTACAACCCTAGAATTTGACCCTAGAATGAAACAGTCTGTTTTTGCC
>JAUCMS010000028.1:19597857-19613913 GCA_032357445.1 Enteromius radiatus | reverse complement strand
TATGTCCATGTACTCAACTCTTATTATTCAACCATGCCAAGGTACATTCAGTTTTCCATTCTATGGCACCTTTAAGTTAGTAATTTGATGATCTGAATCCATAATGATAAAATGTACATTATGGATATGAAGATCTGATGGATCTGAAGTTATTTTCATTTAATTGTTAACACCCTGAAAGTCTCACACTGAGCTGAACATTGAAAGCTGTCATTTTGGCCTGATTTTGTTAGAAATTACATCATTTCAGTTCGTTCTTTCGATTTCGTTTGAAGTATATTGGGGCCTAAGTTCTTTATTTCTTTCAGATGTCTCATCCAAACATTGTAAAATACTTCAAAACATTTTTAGAAGGTATGTACTCCTATTTTATGTGTATGAAATTGTATTATATGCAATATAAATATTTATTTAAATGCATATAATGAATATTTAAGTTGTACAGTGGGGTCCAAAAATCGGTGAAAATGCTTTTAATTTTTCCTCACATTTCATATAAATGTTTCCCTTACGAATAAGGAATTTGAGTGACATTTCAATTTTTGAAAGTTCACACGAAATTTGAAAATGTTTTATTATTTGGTTTGCATTCTAACAAGCACACAAAAAGTTGTGCGGTTTTTTTTCTACACCTTTTTGTTTATTTCAAGGCATAAATCATAAAAAACCCAGGTTTTCATTGTATTCTCATACTTTTAGACCTCATATAAATATATATATATATATATATATGTAATTTAAAAGTGTCCATTGTTGTCTTTGTCTCAGCTGATAAGCTCTATATCGTGATGGAGATCATAGAAGGAGCTCCTCTGGCTGAACATTTCAGCTCTCTCAAGGAGAAACGGCAGACGTTCACCGAGGACAGAGTCTGGAACATTTTCATACAGGTGAGGAGCTCTACGCTTGAACAGAACAATCAAAATATGACATAAAACTGACAGAAGTTCATACTGAAACCTCCACAGATCTGTCTGGCTTTGAGATACTTACACAAGGAGAAACGGATCATCCACCGAGATCTCACACCCAATAATATCATGCTCGGAGAGAGAGATAAAGTCACGATTAGTGAGTTCATATGTACATGTAAGATCGTGTATGTAGAGGGTTTTAAGTACACTGCTTCACATTATACACAATAATAACCAATCGAATCTTTTTCCAGCTGACTTTGGGCTTGCGAAACAGAAACAGGAGAACAGTAAGCTGACGTCAGTGGTTGGGACGATACTGTACTGTTGGTGTGTACTTTGCATTTTTGAAACACAACCAGGTGAAGTTTGAGGTGTGTTGAGGAGTCTTGTCTTTTGTGTGTCAGTCCAGAGATTGTGAAAAGCGAGCCGTATGGTGAGAAGGCAGATGTTTGGGCCGCGGGTTGCATCCTCTATCAAATGGTCACACTCACGCCTCCGTTCTACAGCGCTAACATGCTCTCGCTCGCTACCAAGGTGACGGGTTTACCATATACTGCAAAAAATCTGCATTGGAAAAGAATCATTATGACATTTTAAAAGATGTTTTCTGTGTCTTTCATTTAAAGTGCCCCTATTATGGGTTATGAAAAGTTCATATTCTGGTTTTGGGAGTCCCCAACAACAGGTTGACATGCATACAAGGTCAAAAAAACATAAATAATATGTTTTTTTTTTACCTTATTTATTCAATGACTCCTAAACGATTCGTGGCAAAGAATACATTTGCATTTTCATTCAGACCAAGGCAGAAAATCGACTAAAACTTGTTTTAAAAACGACTCATTTCAATGATTCAGAGTTGATTCTTGCTTTTATAAGACAATAACTTTATACAAAGTGCACTTTCAGATTTAAAACTGGTCATTTTCAAAAATCCATAATAGGGGCACTTTAAATCATGCGTTGTTTCCCTTTGGTTAGATTGGTTTGACCTGATCTTGCTCGTGTGTTCAGATTGTTGAAGCGGTCTATGAGCCAGTAGACGACAAAACCTTCTCTGAGAGAGTGGCTGACGTAATTAAATGGTACGATTCCCAGTCCCACTTCTATATATAAAGCCTCTTTTGCCCACTAAGACTTGATTCTTGAGAGAGTGAAAACTGTAGTATTGTGAAATATTACTGCAATTTAAGTATGTGTGTTTCAAAGCTGAATTTTCAGCATCATGACTCCAGCCGTCAGTGTCACATGATCCTTCAAATTCAAGCTGGTTTCAAGCTCAGTTATCAATTATTGTTAATAGTGTTTTTATTAGTTCTGTCAAACTAATTAATCACATTCAAATGAAAAGTTTTGGTTTATATAATATTTGGCTTATATAATTACTATGCATATATAAATCCACAAACATAGAGTATATATTTAGAAAATTACTTAAGTGTATGTTATTATATTCAATTACATGTATATATTTATATAAATGTAATTTATATTATATATATAAATATATTTATTATTAACCATAACATTTTTCTGAAATATATGCATGCATGTGTGTGTATTTATATACACGTAATAAATATACACAGCACACACAAACAAACAAAATATTTTATTGTGGATGTGATTTTATTTTGATTGACAGCACTAGTTTTTATTATCAGTATTAACATTTTTATATATATATATATATATATTTTTTTTTTGTGGAACAGGATTATTCGATGAATAGAAATTAAAAAATATTTATTTGGAATATAAGTAATTTTTAATATATTAAATGTATTAGCATATTAAAATAGATTCATTATTATTTTTTATCATTATTTTTCATCAAATGCAGCTTTGATAAACAAAAACAAACATTTATAGCAAAACAATTAAAAAAACTCTTAAAATAACTTGAAGTTATTACTTAATTACTTCTGTATTTTTTTAACAAAATTAAGAGAAAAATATAAGGGTTAGCTTTTGTAAATGATGCTTTGGCTCTATTTTTGCATTCTGTCACTGAGAATTATGGGAAATGTGGTGTTGTTGCTTCCTGTATTTTCTGGCATGCATCAAGTTCACTAAATAGATTTTTAACTTTAGTTTCTTTGTAGATTGTAGATGCACATTTACAGCACACGTTCTCTTTGTCTTTTGACAGGTGCTTGACCCCAAACCCAGACGTGCGTCCTGACATCATCGAGGTCAGCTCCAGGATTTCAGATATAATGATGAAGTTTGTGGACAATCTCTGTGCATCCTATAATTCACTGGAGAGAAGAGCGGAACGAGACAGAAAGAGAGCGCAGAAGTACTTCCTGGAGAGCAACAGGACCAGGATGTGCGGCCCGCTGCAGCCGGTTAGATCAGAAAACGTCTGGACATTTCTTTATCATTATAACCTGTCCGTCAGCTTATAATCATTTTTTCGATTCAGAGTGTCAGCCTCAAAGAACAAGAGGGACCACAGACCCAGCGCCTGGAAACCTCTGAATCTGTTTCAGCAAGTGGATCTGAACAAAAGCAAAGCCAAGGTGACAGACTTTACTTTTTAATGCACATTCAAAATGCAGTGCAACGGTGTAAACACATACTTCTAGCAATGCAAACTGAAAATTAAATGTTGCTACGTATTTAGATATAAACATATTGTAGTAGCGAATAATAAGAAGAAGTCTGGTTTAATGACACATACATATTAAAAGTAAAACTCTTGCGCCCTCTTGTGTCCTAAGGTTTGTTACCACCACATGTGTAAAGTATGGTATTTATTTATTTTAGTGCTCAACAGCATAATCTCTTGAAAATTTCTTTCAGTTCTGTATGTACTTGTAATACTTTAATTGCTATATTTAGATTTGTTTTTACATTCTTAAGGTGTAGAAATGTCTGGGAATGTCTCTGTAAAGTCTTCTGATGAACTGAACATACTCAGGTGAGTCTTTTTAATTTTTTTTACATGATTAAAGGAATGACAATAATTCAGTGTGATTTATTCACAATTAATTAAATGTTTCTTTTATTTATTTACATGCAATTTGATTTGATTTGATTTGTTCCTATGCAAATTCCTTCTGTTTTGCATTTAGCAGTGGGAATTGTCAAAAAACAAAAGCACGACCAGGTAAAAAAAAAATATGACATACTCTGAATTTTATTTTGACTCGTTTATATAGCTTTATGTCTTCACACTAAGGTAAAATACCAGGGAATTTCCTTCCTCTCATGTCACATGTTCACAGCATCGGCTGGAATTTGTTTGTCTCAGAGAAAAGTTCGACAAATTGATGATCCCAACCAAAGGCTTCTTGAACTTCTGCATAAGATTATATTTATAACTCAGGTAATTTAGAGCCTGCGTTCAGGTATTTTGCAGAACGTTTCGGTCTCTTTTATATTCATATATTCTGTTATTAGCTCCCTCCAGCTCCACAGAACAGCTTGAAGCAGCGGGCAGTCGAACGCTTCAAGAAACCTCTGTTCACATACGGAAGTGATCCATACAATCTGAAGGTGGAGCTCAATAAGGTACTTCCCTCTGCTTAATGCAACACCAATCTTTGACTACGGACACTAAGTGACAAGGAAGCAGTAGCCTCAGTTACAGCACCAAATCTTAATTTTTGTTCATGTAAAAATCAGCATCCATTGCCTGTTTTTGCTCAGATTGGACCTCACAGGGTTAATAATGGAAAGGGTCCCTCTTGTGGTCATTCTAGTGAACTTCAGTGGGAAATGCATTCATTGAGTTGAAAAAGCTTTGACTTCAAACCTTTCAGGTTCTTCAAGGAAGCCAGGAGCTGGTGGAGATGTCTTCAGCCAGCAGAGAGTGGTGGTCCATGATCCAGTCTCTGAGTTCAGACCCATCCGCTGCGGAAAACCGTGGAGGTCTAACTCCTAACTGTTCATTTTTATCCTTGGGTTTAATTTTAAAGCTAATCCTTTCATCCTTGGTTCAATTTTTGTAGGAGAATCAGGTTACACCAGTCTTCAAGATGGACTCACCTATGAAGACATACAGGTGAGATATTTCATTGCCGCTTTTGAATCATTTTAATACTGATTTCTGTCATTTGAACATCCAGCATAGAGTAACTAATCAGATGATACATTTTCCCTCCAAAATGATGTCACTTACTAGAGGATGATGTCATTCAGGAATGGCCTTTATTAGTTAAAACAAATTAAAAAGACCAGAATGGAAATGGTACTGAGGGCACATGAAAGTGACCAAGAACACAGGCCTAGGTCACGTCCTGAAGGATGATGTCAGTTCCTTAAGTGTAATATTTCCTGTGAAGTGAAGTCTGTGATATGTGATGTTTCAGAGTATGGTGGAGGATGTGCTGGAGGAGAAAGGCTATTACAGCGCAGCTCTGGGCAGGTAATGTGGATTCAAGCTGTTTTCTGCTGGACTTCTTCTGCTCTCTTTGACTCTCTGTCTGTGTAAACGGCAGAAGTGACGTGGATTCAGGAGTGGGAACCAGACGAACTCAATCCCCGTGACCCCCAGCAGCGCTCACGTCTGCCCGGCGACGGCCTCTCAGGTCAACCTGACAATAATCACATTATGAATCATAAGCTGATTATGTGCATCTGAAGAGCACGTGCTGATATTCAAAATATATTAGAGTGCACATAGTTGATTTACCTCATTTGAATCTGTGCACTTTACTGTGTGTGATGTTCCTTACTGTGTTTTTATACAGATTCACACAAAATATAGTACTTTAGGTTTTACTAGCTAAATGAATTTATTGCTTCTACCCATGTTAAACGTGGTAGAAGTAGATTTTAACAAAATATAAAGAGCATTTTTATGTGATGTGTGTATTTATGTGTGTGTGTGGTATAATGACATTGTTTGTCTCTTTATATTTTATACATGTTCAGTGGTGTCCAGAAGCCTGAGAGCACATAGAAAATATGTATTGTTCTCATTAATCCTGCAAATAAAAGAGAAATATTTAATATTCTGCTTATTAGTATTTCTAGGACACAAATCAAATGTAATGCAAAATTTGTAATGACATTACAAAAAATAAATTTTAAGGTAACACTTCACTTCTCATTTGTTAACGTTACCTAAAAAATTAACACTATATATATATGAATTAATTAATAACATTATAACATTTTATATATATATATATATATATAATTAGAGAGAGAAAGAGAGATTTGTTCAGTGTTTATTCATGTTTATTAACAGTATATTTAATAATAAAATATACACATAAAAAATTATAAATGTGGAAATTAAGATTAATTAATGCTGTAATGTTGTAAGTATTGTTCATGGTTAATTAATGTATGAATAAATGAAATCGTGATGTTTTACCTATTTTATTTATATTTATATATATATATTTTTTTTAATTACAAAATATTTTAAATAAGCTAACATTTCATTAACAAAATATATTTTTTAAAATCTATAAAAAAATATATATATGTGTCTGAAGATTGTGTCCTATCTTGTGTTTTCCTAATCAACCAATTTTAGAAATAATTTTGGAAAATGTTTGAAATATGTATACAGTATGCAAATTTTCTGACTGACCTATTAAATTTAAAATATACACTTACACAGCTCAGCACCTAATTTTTTAATGATCAAATTATTCAACCAGACTGCTAATTGGCTTGAAAGTGGTATTTATCATTGCATAATTTTCAGTAAAAGCACCGCTTATCAGTGGATAAAGACACAAAGTGCAATAAAGAAGCATGACAGTAAATGACTGAAGTAAATATTTATTGATTTTTTTTTTATGATATATTTCAAATAGATATACACAACTATACATACTGCACTGTTTTGTATAAGGAAACTAAAAACATGGACACACCAGAGCTGAACGAGAGAGCAGTACGCCTTTTCCTGCGAGTTACAGGCTGAGAAATGTCCATATTGTCAAGCGGTTTCCATATGCATAGAGTAAACCGGGAGCAGTGCGTCCCAAAATAACTGGGATTTTTAACACCATCTCCCTGCTCCGCGATTATTACAGAGAAGAAAAACATCAAATGTTCCCCGTGTCCATAAATCTGGTGAAAAGTGATAAGGCAATCTGTACAAACGTCCATAAATAAATTTAATCTCTTTCATAGTTTTTGTCCACTATACATGTTTCCCGCTGCATAATGGAAGACTAATAACACCTCTCTATACGTGGTCTATAGAAAAACGCCATTTAAAGTGACTCCACTCATAAATTACAACTCGGCACCGTTATTATGGTGTCAGGGTAGTCGGATCTGTTCCTCAACACCTCGTGCAAAAGCATTGCCCCTGTCATACAGGTTAAAATGATGCCAACATGCTGCTAGCAACAGACATACATACATTCAGGAAAAAAAATTACATCATATATATTTATATACAACACATAATCAGTCTTTTGGACAAGATACGACATAAAGCTGCTCTGATACGAATAGCCATGCATTAGCAGCTATTGCACATAATGGAAGAATGATACGCGGCTGAGGAAGAAAGAGTCTGGTGTTTTACACACGAATGTGAAACGCAGACCATCTTTGCTTGTGCGTGATGAGCAAATCACGATGATCTATAATGTAGTTTTAAAACCTGAACGCTTCCGAATGCGTCTTTATTCACAAAAAAAAAAAGAAGCCTGTTAAATACATTCAAGAGTAAATGTACAGCCCCGGTTTGGTCAGACGGAGTTAAGGTTGTATTTTGAAGGCGAGCAGCTCCTCTGAGTGCATGTTGTTGAGCGAGCGCAGCTCAGGCAGCTTCAGCAGGAGCTTGGTGAAGACGGACGCTTCGTTCGAGTGGTTTTTCATGATCAGGTTTCTCAGAGCTCTGATCAGAGTCTCCTGCAGGGCCTCCACGCCGCTTACGTCCTCGATGGCTGATCGGTCTGCAAAAACATGCAGAATTTCATAAGCTTTAGGAAAGAGACACTAATATATACATGTATATATATGCAATAATCATTAAAAGCCAAAACAGTAGGTATAAAATAGTTCACAATATTTTCAATATATGTTCATTTGCAAAAACAGATTAAAAAATATAAAAACATAAATAAATGCTATAAAAATAAATAATAAATTAATAATACAGGTGATTGAAGATAATATTAATTTAAATGCTTACAATGATTAAAACCAGTAGTATCAATAAATGGTTAAAAATTCACTCAAGATGGTGAAGTTGCTACATATAAAATAAATCTCTATATATAAATGTATAAATAATATTATTCAAAATAAATAAATCAATAAACAATTTTAATAATAAGAATCATATAAATTATTACAAATAATTGCTAATATATTAGTATAAATTATTAATTATTTTTCTATATAATTATTTATCATTTACATATAATTTTGTATATATAATTATTTTAATATGTATCAATAAATAAATATGTATCAATACATAAAATTTCTATTTAACTTTACAATTTGAGAAACATCCAGTTAATAATACTTTTAAAAATATGTAATTAATACTATAAATGAGTAATTAATACTATGAAAAATAATCGATAAGTAAATGGAAAAGAATTACATTATACATGTATCAATAAATAGTTAAAATTCACCCCAAGATGGTAAATGCAGCCAAAGAAATATATATAAAAATACCATAAATACATAAAAATAAATAAATTCCACATAACCAATATTACTAAAAATGAAAAATGTATCATTTATAATAGTTGCTGCCCATTATATTCCAGTGTCTTATTGTTTAATTGGTTTCAGTTTTGATGCAGCCTTAGAAGACACCTTCCTATATAGGCAATAGACCACAGGAAGACTCTTTAGGTAACAGTATCTTTTATACCCTAGCAGTGTTATTTTTAGTATTAATATACTAAATGTATACTATAATAGGATTGATTAATATTATGATTTTTATTTGTGCTTTTGTCACTTGTACTGCATGACAAGAAATGTTTCAATGTTTTTGAAGGCATACCGGCAGACACCAGCACCACGGCGGAGAAGAGTCTCATCTCCTCCTCGTTAAGCTGCAGGGCAGTGAGCTTCTCGCTGAACTCAAACATGCAGTTGAGCAGCTCTCCAGCGCCCATCGAGCGCAGCAGGTCCACGCTGTACTTCCTGCCGCTCAGGAACATCACGGTCCGTTCTTTCACATCGAACAACGGCACGAAGCGCACCATCAGCACCTGCACCGAGTAAACAGAGGGGATGTTAGGAGTCTGACGGATGCTAGCCCTGTCTGAAACACATCGGGACTCGTGCTGCTTTACCTCGAAGGTTCCCGCCTTGAGGAGGTTGACCTGGTCGTGTTGGGAGAGGTCCTGGAAGCCCGGGATACGCTTGGCAAATTCCACTACTTCTCGTACTGCAGGGATGAAGCTCTTGGAAAACTCCTCCCAGATTTCATGTCCGGGCTTGCAGGGGTCCACGAAGGGGGAAACACTCATGGGACACACCTGAGAGAAGACCAGCAGAGTCTGATTACACCAGGTACACTTAGCTTAAACATATATGAAATTATATGATTAATTATTTTTCTTTTATTATTAATAATTATATTATTTATTATCACTGCTTCATTATGAACTATTAATTATTTATTATAAAGTTATTTTAAAATATACATTTATAATTTTACAAAGTATATTTATTGTAATTATTACAAATATTTAAAAAAATTATATAATATATATAACAATTATTAAACAAAATTAAACTGAGATGATGAATGCAGCCAGAGAAATTGTCTATAAATTTATTTTGAATTTAAAAAAAATTAACAATTACATACATTTTAAACAATTACTTAATCATATAGATTAAATAAAATAAGTTAATAATATAAATTATTAAATTTATATTATAAATGCAATTATTTAGCAATTATTTTATAACTATTGAAAGCAAAACAAATATGTAATATTAGTAATATCTTCTATATTTTAATGTCACATTTTTTAAATTTTTCTCAATCAATTAGCTTTAATATTTAAATTGTAATTTTTGTAATTTTGGTATGTGCTTTTGTCTTTTTATATATATATATTTCCTTTTTTTTTTTATAAATGTTAGCAATTTTATTATTATTATTAAAAAAATTCAATCTAACATTTCAGCTTTTTTAAAAAACATTTTTAATAATTTTAGCTGTTGTTTTGGTTAACAACAACACTAATCCTAAGTGTGTATTGCTAAAAATGATGTTTAAACAGCAGAAGGTCACTAACCAGGTGTCCCCTGTTTGCTCCAGCCTGGACTTCGTTCATGTTGTTTGAGTGGTAAGGCAGGTTTTGTGGGCTTCGACGGCACTGCTGGGTCACATGATACCCAGCCACGTGTTCTCTGTAAGGTCCAGTGGTGGTCTGTAGGTTGTTTTCGGTGGCGGAGGTGCTCTTGTTCCAGCGGCTCCAGGATTCCCGCGGGGCCTCCTCTTCCTCCTTACAGCAGCTGCTGAATGTCTCAGGGCCGGCCAGAGACACTGAGCCATAAATGAGGGGTCCGCGTCCTGAGCTCGACGTGTCTTCCTCCCCGCTGTCGGACGAGCAGGATGAGGCCGTGTCCATGGGGACGGCCGACTCTGAGTCCTGGGACAGATCGGAGGAGGAGTGAGGAGAATCGGGCGGCGAGGGCGAGGAGGAGCTGGAGTCGCTGTGAAGAATGTTCTGCAGCTGACTGTTGTTCATCATGTTATTCATGGCCGTCTGCATCTCCAGGAGCATCCGCTGCTTCTCTCGCTTCGGAATACGTCCGAAACGCACGGCTGGAAGAGAGATTCACAGCATTTAGTTCTTCTGCTCTTCACTCTGCAAGTCCTAAAGTCAACATCACTAAAGCTTGAACTCGTATGTCTTGTAACTCACCGTCTCGGGACATCCCGACTGATAAACACTTCTTGAAGCGGCACTGCTGGCAGCGGTTGCGGTTTATCCGCACAATAGTGCAGCTTTCTGTCTTCAGGCATTTCTTATACTGAATATTCTGCTGGATGCTTCTTCTGAAGAAGCCCTGGAAATAAATATTAAAAATTATATTTATATAATTTTAAAATAAATATGTATATAATTTTTTATTATATATATATATATATATATATATATAATTTTATTATTATAAAAAATTAAGTATAAGTATTTATTTAAATTTTAGTTTCATTTCACCTTAAAAAAAAATATATATATATATATATATATATGTAATTATTTATAATTATTATATGTAAATATGTATTTTTTATTAATATTATTATTTTATTTTTGTTAAAATTAGCAGGGTTATTATAGTTAACGAAAATTAAAACCATTAAAAAATGGATAAATATAAAATAGTTGTCAAAGCAACATTAATCAATTTAATTTTGGTAAACATTATTTGTTATAATAACTAAAAATGAAATAAAATAAATAAAGAAATTACATAGACATTTAAAAAAATTATAAAACACAACAAAATTACTCATTAGAACTCAACTTAAAATGAAAACAGAAAAAATTAAATGTAATTCAAAATAAAAATAACAATAATAGTATTTTCTGATATTAGTGAAAAACTAATTAGTTTAGTTTCTCATTAGTTTCTTATACTAAAACAGCACTGACAACAACGCTGTTCTCTTGAAAAGATCATATCTGGAAATATTACAGATTTGTTTCAAACTGAAGAGATATATTTGGAATGCCTTGAAATGCTCCCTCACCTGTACATGAGCTAGGTTTTGGAACAAACCCAAAATGTAAGATGATCCTGAGAGAAGTGTTTCCTTACCTTGCAGCCTTCACAGGCATGAACACCATAGTGGAAGCCTGAGGCGACGTCTCCACACACTTTACACAGTAGCACCATCCCGTTAAGCTCTGGAAAGGTCATGTAAGGGTTAGTCATACTCAGTGGACAAATCCTGGCGGTTTCAGACAGCTGAGTCACATATGAGCTTATTCAGCGTTCACTCACTGGTGATGCTGCTCTTGGCAGCGAGGGTCTTGTCAGAAGCGTGTCCTCGTGGGTGTTTGGACAGCAGTCTAGCGGGGGGCAGGTCTGTCAGGCGGCTCGCTTTAATGGGCAGAGATGGGGAGGATGATGGGGAGCGACTGTTAGAGCTGTCACTCATGCAGGACTCCGGGCTGGAGGCGGAGCTTGAGGAGCAGACGTAGGCTATCACGCCTCCTTGAAAATAAGGAAGAAAGGGAAAGTTTTAAAAATTCACACTCACAAATTACATTTACAAGTGTGTGACCACTAAAATTTGATTTTGAATATGCATAGTCTAAAATTAAATTTTAAGTTACAGTAAAATAAAAGTAACAATAACCGGGTTAATATTACTAAATCCATTAAATAAAAATGTTACACAAAATAAATAAACAACTAAAATAGAAAATTAAAAAACCTTTGTTACCTAAAACCATACAAAATTAATTTAAATAAAATTAATATTAAATAATACTTTATCTGAATTGTAAATAGTAATAATAATAATTATATGTTTTAAATAAATACAATTAACTTTTTTTTTATTTGGCCTAGTTGCCAACATTATCTTTAACATTACAGCTGAAGATTTACAATTTGACCTTCACTGTATTCATTCACATATTGAATAACTGCATAAGCTAATTTCATCTTGGTATTTAAAGTGACACAAATATGCTTACATAAAAAGTTATTCTTCATTGTTGACACAATAGTATAATTATATAATCTTCTGACTAACTTCCTCATTTTGAACAGCTCATGACCTATTTTTAGATGAATGAAACTGCACAGAATTATGTTTAATTACACTAACCTAGTACACTAATATGGTAGGCTATAAAAATCATCATAAACACCAATAAAAGCAATTTTATTCCATCGCTTTGTATGTGTGTGAGAGCTGTGGAAGCAGTCAAACCATATACAAATGATCTTCTAGTACTTAACTGTTCAAGTACACCAAGAAAATGATTTATTCTATATCGAACACTTTCACATTCACATAAGTAAGCAAAAACATGTGCATTTCTTTAAATGGACCAGGGAGGTTACCTAACCAGCAATCACCCTTCGTTTCTCAGACCCACCCACACGTGGACCTCTCATGTTTTGTACGGGAAGAATATCTAGGTCACTAGCTGTCTGCTGCTCCTCACGTGGTACTGCAGAGAGACTCGCGTCAGGGCAGTGTGCTAAATTATGCAACCGTCTCTCCTCGACCAATCAGAGACTATGCACCGCGCACGTCACAACCAATCAACGGCGGAGCCCCGACTCCTAGTACACACAGGCACATGGCTAGGCTACGAGAGCCATGTGAGCTCGAGCCTTCTAGTACTCGGAGTACTGAATGCGCGTGACATCACGGGCACTCCTAACCCACATACACAGTTTGACGAGCTCTGCGCTGCAGCACTGTCATGTAAGCAATGGAAAGCATGTCAAAGGTGCTTTAAATCGCAAGATTTAAAAAACTACACTATTTCATTCCTAAATCATTTTAAACACAGTTTCATTTGATGACACCATAGACTGTGCATCAATAATACATTTATGCATTATACCTACAATGCTACATTACTTCTGTTTGGGGTCTCTCTCTTTCTCTATCTATGTATTTCATCATAAACAGAAGCAAAACTACATTAATAGATGTCCATGCAAATCATTAAATCAGTAGAGCCGGGTTTAATTGTACATTTAAAATACGATTGTCTCATTTCTACTCACTGGTTTTCAACTCGAAAACAGCTATTTTTAGCTGCTAATGTGAGAGTGGCTTTAAAAACACCTCTATAATGCGTCTGTGTAGAAATCACATGCACATTCCCTAATGTTTTCTTTCAATGTTTTTCTATGAGCTCTTACATCAAAATAATAACTTACATCACAATAGCGCGCGGTAAAATATTGCAATTGCAATAACATTTATTTACGTCACAGGAGTAACGTTTCTAACAATGCTAAATACGTAATAAATAAAAATAAGAGAAACAATGCATTATTATAAGCAAATAAATAATAAATGTCTTACCTTGCTTTGTCGATTCCATGTCTTTAGGCTCTTGATATCTTATAGTTCTGGTGGACAGAAATAATTCCAGCTTGACAGCTTCACTCGTGAGTTGTAAGTCTGTCGAGCAGCTCAGGTCCAGTGTGCATTCAGATGCTTCAGCGTTCCATAGAAGCTCTCGAGCGTCTCTCACAATGGAACGGAACTCCCAAGCTGCGCTCGAGCTCTCAGGACTGAATGTTCTCCGGTTAGTGTTTCCGTCCGTAGCTCCGCCCCTTGGTACGCGACTCACGTTAACCCAGTGACACACTTTCACCAGTCCAAAGGCGCTGCAACGTGAGGCGGCCTTCTGAGAACATGATGTTTTTCTGAATCCGCGCCACTCCCCATTCAGAATAGTTACAGGGCCAGGGACGAGTAATGGGGCGCTCTGGCGAACCGTTTAACATGTGCTGTACTAGAGTTCTAGAATGTGCTGTAGTGCTGTATCAACAATTTAAAGTTAAAGCAACTGAGTTTTTATCATGTAGTTTTACATTACTAACACTCTTTTCACCTATTTAATACTGTTAGGTGCTTTAACACGCTCTCAAAGCGCTAAATTAATAAAGGTGACTTCATTTGGCTAATATTAAGCCAAAAACACGCGACTATAAAAAGTTTCCACATTTAATCTTGGTAGGCCCTATTTAATTTGATAGTGTTTCATGTGTTTTTGAAAGTAGCACACAAATAAGGCCTTGTGAGCTGTTTTTAGTTATTTGAATATATTTGTTTATTCATTGATCATCAACTGTCTCACTTGAGTCAAGTTTACTTATCTCCACAACAAGGACGAAATACCACAGTTACGCCGTTTAATGAATGTTATTGTTAGTCTGGTACATTTGGAGCGTGTTTGATTGGTGGATGCTTGTTCTGGGTGGTTGCTGGATGGGGTTGGGTAAATTCATTGAAAGAACAGAACGTTTCAAGGGAACTTTCCATGCCACAGCTCAGCACTTTTTTTCCGTATAAATATCTGTCTATAAACATCTGTCTATATCTGACTATACATACTGTTATAAATTATATACACTGTTTATATTATATATATATATATATATTTATATATATAGGCTTATACATAACATAAATATAAATGTATGTTTTCCATATAAATATCTGTCTATATCTGACTATACATACTGTTATATATTATAAATACTGTTTATATTATATATAGCCTATATATATATATATGTGTGTGTGTGTGTGTGTGTGTGTGTATACACGCGCACACACACACCATATAAATATATTTTTTCCATATAAATATCTGTCTTTCAGGACTATATATAGCCTACTGTTATATATATATATATATATATATAGGAGGATAGATATATACATAAATACATACTGTACATATATTTATACCTTATTCTTTATTTATATGGCTCTTTATACAATTCAGATTGTTTAATTCAGTGATGCAAACAGTACCTAGTACAATTTCTATTTGTATTTCTACATATTTTCTAGTCATTATTCAGCTTGTTACAGATTGTTGATTCAGGTCAGTTCAGTGTAGAGTTATGGAACAAGTGTAATTCATCTTTAAAGTAGAAAACAGTGAAGGTCAAGTGGAAGAGGACATTGTCCATTTATAATAATAATATTATTATATGTGTTCTGTAACACAAAAATAAAATAAAATTTGATTAATGCCATAAATAACTTTTTTGTTTTTTATACAGGTTTCACTGCTGGGACAGCAAAGTGTATAAGACCCATATGTGACAGGATCGTAAATACGGTTGTGATAGAACAAAAATCATAAATGTAGCCTAATTGGTGGTTTCCAAGATGCTAACCTGATTTAACAAGTAAAAGCGTCTTCTCTAGAAAGGCACATCATGTTCACTCTGCGCAGTCATGAAAAACATTTTTCTCTCGTCAGATCACTGATTGAAAGAACACTGGGACACAATGTTCTATGTACAATACCAAGAAAAGCAAAGGGAAGGCGTGGTTAAGTGCAACAGATGAGCTGCTAAATGTACCATTTGGTTCACTAGGTCTATTGCATGTCATTTAACCTATAATCTATGAATTATTGACCAAATCTAGATCTTTATCTCAGATAAAGGATGATCATATTATCCACATGAACCTATCTCAAACAGCATTCGACCC
>JAUCMS010000028.1:19488629-19500436 GCA_032357445.1 Enteromius radiatus | reverse complement strand
GGCCTCTCTCATCTTTTTAAGTGGGAGAACTTGCACAATTGGTGGCTGACTAAATACTTTTTTGCCCCACTGTATATATCTAAAATGTTTTGATGCTGTATTTAAATATTTTTTTTTACATTTCTAAATACATGATAGTATAAATAATATTAATACCTGAAAAAGTTAACAAATGTTAAAAATGGTATAATTGCATTCTTAATTTATTTTGTATATTTTCAAAAGTATTAAGATTTTAATTTGACAATTATTTCATTTATATTCATATTTTTTTATTTTATTCATATGTAATAATATCAGTACAATATTAATTCTTGAAAAGTAAAAACGTTCACATTTAAAAATGGTATATATTAATTACTTACAGTAGTGTATTTTTATATTATGTAAATGTATACATTAAAAAAATTCTAATTTATTATGAATATATTCAATAAATAAACAATAATAACCATCAGATGTTAAAAATAATAAAACAGCATTTATTGCATAGTTATTTTTGTATTCATATTTTTATTTTTATTTTAAGCAAAAGCAAATGTCTTTATTGGCTGTATTTAATTCCAAATCGTTCATTCGGGAAATTGACGATGAACCCGAGCGCACTGCATTGTGGGATGCTGTTGTGTGTTCTGCAGTAGTATTTCACATTCACTGTGCTTTCTTGACCCTGCAGACGTGTGGCATAGCGCCTGGTTAGTAATACATTTAGACACAGTTATGACTCTCTGGGTTGTACTGCGGTATAAAACGGGGCTACTAGGTCTGATATGAAAGACAGGAGTTTTTGGAAAGCACGAGTCTCAGGTGGATGTGGAATCTGGGTGGATTAAGTGTATCTGACGCAGATCCAGCGAGGATAAGTCAAGCAGGGCTTTTAAAGCATGAAGGCAGAAGATAATATCATACCAATATTATGTATTTCAGAACAATGCTGAGGTGTGTCCAGTCTGGTTTTCTCCATAATGCTCTGTTCAAAGGCTCCCTGGTGAAGAACGACATGCTCGGGGAGCTCCTGAAAAAAGAGATGAGAGCGAATGAATGAGGCTGAACAGTTTTCTGCTAAGGCCCAAGAAAATACCATTTATCTTTTCTGAGGCCTGCATTTGTCTGCGAGAAACAATACAAACTCTATTTCCCCTGTAGAGAGGTCTGCACTACGCTATTGATTTCTCTGTGGAAAATTGCTCTGGAGTGGAGCGCTGGGAGTGACACATGGGCCTCAGCGCCGTCCGCTCGGCCTGACCAACCCAACTGCTTACCGGGTGACGGCGCAACCACACAGCGCCTGTGTGAGGCTGATGAAAAGCTAGGAATTAATTCAGTCATGAAAAAGGCAAGTCAAAATTCATTTGTAAACCACTTGTATGGTACACATACAAGTTTCCAAGCAGCTTGATGCAAATTCATGATATTAATAAGTGATAATATAAGTTACAAAATGGCTCACTACAGTTATTGAATAAGTTGCTAATTAAATGCATTTGGAAATGCAACATGGATTGATGTATTTAGATCAAATGTATTAAATATTAATATTTTTGTATATTTTATGCCAATATTTTATTGTAATATATATCAAGGTAAAATAGTTTTAATAAACTAAATATCACAATTTAATTTAATAAAAATTTAATAAAATATTATTTTAATAAACAACACAAACTGTAATAAGATTTTAGTTTATTTTAATTTTATTATTATTATTTTATATTATATTATTGCTTTTAATATTAAACATAATATAAAATATTCTTATATATTTGATTGAATGCTAATATTTTGTTGCAGTACGATTTTTAATATCATTTAAAACTTTATTATTAAGTAATAAAAAGGCAAAAAATTATATATTTGCAATTTTAGTTTATTTGAATATTTTTTGTTTTATTATTATTTTAGATTGCATCCAAATATGTTGTTTATTGAATTACTGTAATACTTAAAATCTCAGTGGGAACTTTAAACTTTCATCTCAAAGCTTCAGCTGTCAGTGAAAATCGGGAATCCCTGCATATGGATAACGGATAGGCTGAAAGGATAAGGTGAGTGTGAGTCTGTGTGTGCGTGTGAAAGCGAGGTGGAGCGATGTAAACAGACACACGCAGCTGTGCCGGTTTCTCATTCCCACCCTGCTCCCGCTCTCACGGTGATGCTTTGTTCCCTGGTGATCTGCCAATGGCCTCTCCCCGGTGGAATGCACTGATAATACCCTGGCTTTTTACGCCGATGTTTTCCTGCCAGTTCGTCTGCGCAGCTGAGCATAATATACTGAGTTTTGATTAAAACAATTTGTGCTTTTGCAGAACCGCTGGGAGAGCGGCGATGTATCGGAGCCCGGAGGGGTTTAGTTGGCTAAATTGAAACGTCTTTCAAACCCTGACATATTCTGTGAGCTGTTTTCCGCGCACATGAAGCATTCCTCGGGGTCTGAATCATCTGTATTGTTGTTTTCAGTGACCTCAATGCATGAATGAAACGTGTGACACCCCGCGGGATCGTTCAGTGTCGGTGATGTCACCATAAATCAGGTTTGACGACATGCAGCGTACGTTTACCGCTGTCACGTTGATGCGTTTCGTGTTAGAAACTAGCAGCTGCTGACCTGAAGTGGGTCGCACATGCTGGGAGGGTAATTGCTCTCTGAAATTCAATCTAACACCACCATGCTTTACATTTCAGGTGCGTATGATTTTGATGGATATTTTTGGCTGTTTTCCTGCTTGCTTCGATTTTACCCTCCTCCAGCTGCTCTCATTTTCCTTTTCATATCACGTTTTTGGGTTCAAACCACAGTATGCTTGCGACATCGACATTGCATCATGGCAACAGTTTCAGTTAAAGGCGTAGTTTAAAATTGGCTGCAAATTTACTCGCCCTCAAGCCATTCAAGATGTAGATGAGCTTGTTTCTTTAAAAGTTTGGAGAACTATAGCATTCCATCACTTACCCACCAGTGCATGTGAATGGGTGCCGTCAGAGTAGTCTAAAAACTATTTTTTAAAAACTATTTATTCAGCTAAAATACAACTCTATTATCCGTAATATTGCCTCCTCTAATGAAAAAGTCTTCTGGTCTGAATCAGGAGAGAAATATGCACTGAACAAGCTGTTCCAAACAGCTCTAAACAAATATGTAGGTGGATTTTAATGTGAGAGACAACAGGAGATGGACTTTATTGCTGGAGGAAGTGTTATTATGAATTACAGAAGCAACTGTTTAAAGTGAAAACATATTAATGATGGATTTGTATCTTTGCATGTTATCTCTTAACAAGATGATAATTAATGGACTGGAGTGGTGTAGATTATTGTGATGTTTTTAGCAGCTTTCATTCTGACGGCACCCATTCACTGCAGAGGACTTTTTTCTTTAAATGAATAATCAGCTAAAAGTAAAGTATGGCAACTCTTCCTGAGTACATTAAGTAATAAATAAAGGCCAGTTTAAGTTAATAGACTCTAGAATGTCTATTAAACATTGTTTTTTTTTTTGTACCGCAATCCTGAATGCTATAGGCCTAAAGAAAATATATGTGCAGCTGTTTTCCAATGTTTAAGGAAACTATTGGAGAAGGCCGTCAAAACAAGTTTGAAAACTGTGTTCTAGATTTAAAACTCTTATATAGCTTTAAAACTAGCTTTATATCTTTAAGTGTGTTTGGATGTGTTTTGCTCATGTGTTGAACCACAAGCTCTGATGACAAACATGCATCCAGACAAACGGCTCTTGTGGGAAAGTTTGTGTAGTGTGCATCACACCATGTTTTTCGGCTGAAGATGTCTATGATGTCACACAAGCCTGTGACATGTAACGAATGGCCTCCTGCCTTTAGTCTCCAGAAAACCTCACTTAAGTCTTCGATGCATGCTTTTCTCTGAGATTTATGAGCTCGCCGTGAGTTTAAAAGTGCAAGGGCTGTTTAAACATTGTCTACAGCCGTGCTTGCCTTTGCCGTAACGTGGTCACCCTCGATCCCGTACCAACCCTGTTTTACATGCAAGTCTACAAGACATACAACCATGTCCCGCTTTCCTTCAGGGTCAAATGGAGTTCGCGACTTTACACACTCGCTGTGTTTACATGCAGCCTTATAATCCATTACTAATCTGACTCGTGGTTCAGCTGAAATGAAAAGGCTTCATGTAAACACCCCAGGTTATGTAGATCTTAAATAATTCATTAAAGTGAAGAAAAACAGCCTTGTAAACAACCGAATCTGGCTTCTCTCGCAGTCTGATTCTAAAATAGCTCGCATGCATGCATAGCTTTTATTGCGTTTGTTAAGTGAAGTTAGAGATGGAAGAAGAAAGCTTTCTTGGCATAGAAAGGAAACACACTTAGAAAGGTAAACACACTTAATGCACTCGGAAGATGTGCTGATTTGTCTTGTCTATTCTGGACGCAGCTCTCTAGACATTAGTCTTTGATTTGCTGTCAGAAATTATTTTCAATAAATAAAAAAATAAATAACAAACAAATAACATTTAAAAGCCACTTTTTGTTAAAAAGAAAATACTTTTATTCAACAAGTACACGTTAAAACGATCAAAAGATTTATATTTCAAATAAATACAGTTTTGAACTTCCTAGTCATCAGAGAATTATACAAGTGTCACGGTTACCACAAAAAAATATTAATCTGCATGTGTGTCGTTAACATTGAAAATAAGATATAAGATATAAAGTAAGCACAAAATAATAAGATTTCATGTTTCTTGAGCAGCAAAGCAGTATATTTTTGAAAGGTTATGAACACACACACACACACATATATATATATACTGTATATAATATATAAAATGTGTGTGTGTGTGTGTGTTTGAGGGGGAATGAAGCAGCTGGAGTTACTCTTTTATGCATCAAAAATCAAACAATTTCATTCTCCACCACATTTTAATAATTTAAAAACCTGAATATGAAAATGCCGTCATTATTTATGCATTCGAATGTCTTTCATAACAATGGAAATGAATGTTGACTACAGATGTCAAGCAAGACTCTTAATGGTTTTCATTGAATAATGACTTCAGTCTCAGTCTTTTCCTCACACAAAGCTATCATATGTCTTCAGAAGGCTTGAAATAATGTCATATGGACTTGTTTTATTTATTTATTTGTTGTTTTCCATCCACTTCCATTATGTGAAAGTGAACAGCTTAGATGTTTGGCTGAACATCTTTTGGGGTGCACATGACATGCTGGTGAGAAAATAATGACAGTTTTGGTTTTTGTCTGAACTGTTCCTTCAGTCTTATAACTCGTATGGACGGCGTAATTGAAGAAGCAGGACAGTCAGTTTCACAGTTTCTAATGCCTTGTGTTGTGTTCAGTGGTGTGTGGTCATATTCACCTTCCTCTCTTTCACACCGTAATCAATCTTGTTCAGTAAGCTTAGACGAATCGCCATCAGGAGATGAATGGACTCATTTCTGATGTCATGGATCTTGTTAAAGAATTCTCAGCCCATCTCCGTGAAGAACACTTGAGTGAGCACGAACCATTCTTCACTTTAAATGGAATTTCAGTGGAATTCTGCAAGATAGAACCAGTTTGCATGTGGCTTTGATGAAATATTCACATATTTACCATGCATTTAAGTTTATTTCGATGGCAGCATCATGAGTGCTGCAATGATTGTATTGTACAGTATTGTGTTTTCTTCCGTTTTTGGATCTTTTCTTGTCTCACGCTATACAAGATATTTCCACCAGTATCTCTTATTTAAACTTCAGAAACAAAAACACTATTAGAAATGGATTGGTTAAAAATTGGTTAAACTTATTTTCCTTGTATTAATACATTTCAGTAAAAAGATGTTAGTAAATACTGTTTTTACCTTGCAATCTATTTATATATTGATGCATGCTATAGTGAAAAAATACTAAATAATTTGTGCTACTATGTATGTATACTACATTTACATATTTACATGCTTAATCAAAATACCCTGTAATTGCACTTCTAACCTAGTATACTCAATGTCTACTAAAAAAACTATTATGTGCATAATGCATTATAATTGTGAATAATAACTATAAAACAGTAACTAATGCATTTAATGTTATTTATTTAATACTTTAAATATAAATATATTGCATTTAAAGACACAGATCATGCAATCCTCATCAATAGTGCTATTAAATTTCAGGCATAATATTAGGAAATATTCTAATAATGTTTAATTATAATTTTATTTCAGTAACTTTTAAGTCAATAAATATGCATATTGTATAATAAATGTATAATAAGTATACCTACTGTAGTATGAAATAAATGTGTTTAAAAAATAATTGATGGCATGTTTTTTTTTTAAACTAGGGTATAAATAAAGACTTAATTTTTTATGTTTTTCAAAAATCACGTGTTTTCATTTCAATTAATCTTAATCAAACCGCAGATGGGTTATTTTGGTTAGGTTAAAACAACAACAACAACTAAAAAAACAATCAATAATAAAAGCATGTAATAAAATACACCAGTTTTGCCTGTTTTTTTGCAGATAAACGGAAATAATCAACTATTATCCATGCTCATTTAGTGAAAAGCATGCTTTGACTGCTTATAATGATCATTTTGAATTCACTCACTTTCAGATGAAATGCATGAATAGCTGTGGTAAGCATCGCCAGTGTCTTGTTTTAAGTTGAGTCTGAAGGCGTAGAGAAACTTTGGGAGGTCTGCGATGCGGCCTTTTGTTGGCTAAATGTTGTGTAAATCTAAACATAGCTCTATTGTTGGAGCGTCGAGACCTGTGTAGGAGGCTCTGCTGCTGAATCTGTGATTATGGTACATAAGTTCAGTGCAAACCCCACTCACAGAGGAGAAGCGAGATGGAGATGAAGATAGAAGTGGGCAAAAGCTTCTCATAACAAGCATAAACAGCTCCAGAAAGCTCCGACCTCAGGCTAGCAATGATGAAAATAGACCCACAGGTTCACCTCTGCAGATTACTGAATTTACACAGACGCATACCGGTTATATAATGCTTGAGTTGAAGAGACTTTCACAGCTGTTGAGTGTGGAGCAGATCGGTCAAGCATGTGCTAAAATGTACTTTCTTAAGAAAATGTTCCTGGTTTTATTGTGCATGATTAATCAAGGCTTTTTATATTCGACATCTTTTATCTTTTATGCTCACTTTTATTTTTTCCATGATTTGGTCAGTTCCTGCTTAATAAAATTGCAATAAAAAAAATGCATAATTTGATCAAAAGTAGGGTAAAATTGTGAATTTTTAAGCCAATAAATAGTAAAATGTGTTTAATTACTGCGATTTTCAGCATCATTACTCCAGGCTTCAGAGTCACGTGATCCTTCAGAAATCATTCTAATATGATGATTTGCTACTATTTCTGGAATCTGGTGCAAACATCTCTAAATATTGAGAAAAATCACCTTTAAAGCTGTCCTAAAGACGTTCTTAGCAATGCATGACTAATCAAAAATGACGTTTTAATATGTAGGAAATGTACAAAATATCTTCATGGAACATGCATGATTTTTACTTAATATCTTAATGACTTTTTCGGCATAAAAGAAAACTGGACAATTCTGACCCATACAATGTCTTGTTGACTATTGCTACAAATATGTGCAACTGTGCTGTTTATGACTGCTTTTGTGCTCCAGGGTCACATTTTTGGGAAGCTATGAAATGTATTTATTTATTTTCATAATTTTTAAAAGAATGGAATGTTGTTGTTGTTTTTTTTTTAATAGAACTCTTTTGTAACATGTTAAATGTCTTTATTGTTACTTTAGATCAATTGAATGCACCCTTGCTCAATTTCTTTCCAAAAAGAAACAGCATTTTTATTTTTTTTTAAGTCAAATACATGTTAATGGCCATTCTAAATGTCTTCCCAGACTGTGTTCAGAGTGTATATCGCAGTCACCAGCGGAGAGGAGAGCTGCCCGTTTGCTGCGTAATGAAAGGCTTTGGTGGAGCAGCAGGTGTGTGATACAGGCTCTATTCAGGAAGGTCTTTGTGTGTGTGTGGGCAGAGGTTGTGCTCAAGCACCTCAATAGGAGCTTCTGCTGCGATGGCCATTTACCCATCAGCCTCGGCTCTCTGTACCCATCTGTCAGCGAGTGCTTTTCTCAGTTCAAGAGACTGTGCTCTTTATCCTGCAGAGCTGTTCTTTTCACCACAGCCAGATCCTGCCCTCATTCAGATCACTGCGTTTTGGACATTTAGACTACTCTAGTACTGCATTTACCATTTTTGTGTGTGTGCGTGTGCTTTTGTGCATCCAGTTGGAGTCAGTTTAAAATGTGGTTTTAAGTTCAATACATAGCTGATTCCAAACATCTTATTTTACGATCTTGTGCAATTAAAATGCACTTGTTTATATTTGTGCAAGGCTAAACAAAGTCATTCTTTCTAGAGGATCCTTTTTGTGTGTTTGCCATCTCAATCTCTATTTAAAGCGCTGGGGCTGTTGCTTCCCAGACCGAAAGCCATCATGAAAGCCAAAATGATCATAACACATCACAGACTCTGTTTTGATGTGTTTGTGTATGATCCTGGTGTTTTATCTGTTAGAAATGTCATGCAGTTAGCACGTTCTTACATGTTCGCTGTCGGATGTACTCATTTACTTATAACCATCTCTGTTTCAGATGATCTTAATGATCTGGACACATCGATTAGATTCTGTTTTTTTTTTTTAGTTTTATTTTACTAATACTAAAACCATTAAAAATGCTATTACCTATAAAAAAAAAAATATTAAAGCTAAATAAAAATAAAATATAAAAACGTAAGTGTTATTTTAGCTACTTGCCGATATTTCTAATTTTTGTTTAAAGTTTCATAAAAAATAATAATAGTAATAAAAATAAGACACACATATATATGGAATATAAATCTTATAAATGTAATTTATCTATTTAACACATTCTTGCTGAAAAAAATATTAATTTCTTTAAAAACAAGCATACTTTTGTAAATTATACTATTATATAAATTACTATTATAGTATTTATTAATGCTTTGAATTTGTATTTTTATATTTGCAGTTTACATTTAAATGTTTGTTATAATTTGTGGCTTTTAATTGTAGTACTTCAAATTAAATTTATTTTATTTTAATTTCTTCCCCAGGCACCATTCCTAATTTCCCATGTGAAATTTGACTTTTAAGTACATTTTTTACACTTGTGTGTGTGTGTGTGTGTTTGGGGTATTGCTTATTTTAGTTAACAACATGTCTTGACAAATCTGAGACAATTTTTATATTTAAAGATATTTTCTCTACATTTTAACTTGCATGCAGAATATCTCGTTTGTGATGTATCTTTCAACAATACAGGTTACTCTGTGTAGTAAGTTAGAGAATAAGGAAATATCCTGTGAGCGACGTGACGTCTGCTCGACCCAGACATTGTTTCATTCTCTAAGGCTTCTCCTAATGTTCCACTTTGAGAGCTGTGATTTATATTTATATATCTCATTTAATTTCAATTCTGTTTTGCTACAGCCCTCTGGCACATGCCATAACTCATCATTACGTGTGCAATAAGTCAGATAAGCAGTTCAATATTTAATATGTTTCCCTCAGATTTGTTTGGATGTTATCTGGGTCTCACGGGTGGATGATTCCCGCTCACACTTCCATGCCGCGACCGACTGCAGGATAATGTTACACGTGTTTATCAACACGGCAGAGATCGTGCTGTTCATCATCCTGGCCTGGCCTCCTCAACCAGATTTGAATTGCAAATTTCGGCGGTTAAAATCAATAGACGCAGTCACTGGGATTCACACACGTGGGTGTGTAATTGGGAAAAACATAAGGGCTGGTATTGCTTCTGACAGGTCATTTATCCCACTTTAGTTAATGGTAAGTGTGGCTGAGGCTGGATTCGGCGTCCAAACGCAGTCTATGTTTTCTCTCGCGCTTTGTTTCTACAGAATAAATACTTTGTGAGTTGTGCTGATCTGTTTACCGCCAGGGCGGATCCCTAGAAAGGCTCTTCCAATAGATGAGTTCATAAAAGCAACAGTCAAACAAGGCTGTGTTATTTTGTTGTGGTTATGTAGCTCAGCAGTTTCATACAGTACATTGAATACAAATCCTGCAATGGAATTTTTATCATTCTTAAAATACGTCTTTTGAATACTTAACCGCTTAATTATAACAATTAATAATTAAATGCATGCATTTTATATGTTTGAAAGTTTTTGCTCTACCAAGGCTGCATTTATTCGATCACAAATACAGTAAATATGTGAAATATTATTACAATTTAAAGTGGCTGTTATATTATAATAGATTTATTCAAAGCTGAATTTTCAGCAGCATTACTGTGTCTCATGATCCTTCAGAAATCATTTAAATGTGCTGATTTGCTGCTTAAGAAACTGCTGCTTTTTTTGAAACCATGATACATTTTCCCAAGATTACTTGATGAATAGAAACTTTAAATGAGCAGCATTTAAAATAGAAATCAAAACCATTTGTAAAACTATAAATGCCTTTTGCTGCCTCTTTTTAATGTGTTTTTAATTAAAAAGGATTCATTTATTTAACAAAAAATACAAGTTTTTAAGTATTTATATAATAATTTAGATCAGGGGTCACCAAGTTCGGTTCTGGAGGATCGGTGTCCTGCAGAGTTTAACTCTAACCCTAATCGAACACACCTGAAGCAGATAATCAAGCTCTTACTACGTAGCTATACTTGAAACATCCAGGCAGGTGTGTTGAGGCAAGTTGGAGCTAAACTCTGCAAGACACCAGCCATCCAGGATCAAGTAGATACCAGGATAAGTAGATTTTCCTTCTTTTATGTACTCTTCCAAGAATCTTCCAAATTTGAATATTATAAATGTAAAAAAAAAAGCTTAAATAGCATCAAATCAATTCGCTTTCAACCAGAAGATTCATATGCCAATGTAGATATTTACGTCTTTATTTCTTGTTTATGACATCCTCCGTCTCAGACGTGTCAGTCAGGGTGATGTGATCCTCCGTTTCTTCAGCTGTCAGCTCCTATCCTGCCGTCGAGGCGGGACGGTGCTCAAATGTGTTACACACAGCGTTTACATGAATGAGAGGAGAAAGAGGAAGTCCATCACCGTGGAAGGTTCACACTGACATGTTTGCGTTATGTTAGGAAACGCCTTGCGTCTGTCAGTGGGCAGCGGGAGGCTGATTTAAGATGACTCTGAATACATCTTGACATTGAGGTTCCACTTCAGGAAATAGACCGATTTGGGCATTTGAACATGAATATTATCTACACCAGAATGTCGCTGGGCACTTAATGTGTCAGAGAACATTTGTGAAGTTGTCCTTAAAGCAGTTTAGGAAAACAAGAAGTGCTTTTTACTCAAGACATCTTGAAATCGTAGATGTAAAGCTTTTGTCCTCATTTAATCAGTAGTTTGTGGATGGAAACGATATACTGACATTTAATAATCAACTGAATATGTTTCACATTTGGCATTTTAAGATTAGGGTAGACGTCTGGTTTGCACATTTAAAGTCAAGTCAAAATTCAGTCTATTTACTTTTACTTGGCATGAAATAGAAATTCACCCTATCTGTTTTTAATCCATATTGTTTGTAGTCCGATCAACTGCAAGCTCGCATTCAGATCGGTCTCCATCTAATCAATAACTGATGGATCTGTCATAGTGGCTTCTAGTGGAGCTCGAGGGCACGTGAAAAACAGTATGCGAGGCGAGTAGTATGTCCGAATTCATAGCATTCGAAAACTAGTAGGCGAGAAGTACCCGGATGACCTACTGCTTCCGGCCGAATTCTGTAGTAGGCATACCATGGACGCTTTCCTA